>LOEQ01002265.1:129534-144000 GCA_001685075.1 Bramus lutescens | reverse complement strand
TATCTATCTATCTATCTATCTATCTATCTATCTATCATCTATCATCTATCTATACCTATATTTATATATATCTGTACACACACACACACATACACAAATTAAATATGGCCTGGGAGGAAGTAATTCTAGCCTCTTGCCTCACTAAACAGCCTTTTACAACTGGATGAGGACCAGAGAGAGAGCCAATCAGCACCATCCAATGCCAAGGCACCTGAGCCATCTGGATGTTCTCTGGGCAGGTGTCCAGCAATGCTGGAGTGCCTGTTTGCTAAAGGTTCTGTATTGTTGGGTGTGGGGTGGGAGAAAGCTGTAAGGGTAAGGTTTAGGAAGATGTCTTCCATGGTATGAGTCTTCTGACCTCTCCTGCATTGTGAGCCATACTTATACACACACACACACACACACACACACACACCACAAATAAATGTAATGCAAGTAACATGTTCTAAAATGATTTATTGAACACAAGCTGAAGCAGTAAGAGCGAACACATTTAGAAAGCGAGAGACTGAGATGAGCATAATTTCTAGGAGAGAGAATGATAAGTCCTTGAAGCAATATTGGCAGATATTACGGTGGGCATTTTAATACAGAAATATTAGGACATAAAAGGACCATATTACAGCATCATACCATAACCACTGTGTGTTTCAGAATTTCTATTTCTTCTATTTCTAGTTCTTATCTATTCTGTCTGTAGACTCCCCAGAGACCTTCCAGCTTCCTGGAACCCGATAATTCTCTAGAGTAAATCGTTCTGTCTCATGTTTTGTGTTTAGAATAAAGCATGTCATCGCTTCACTACACCAAAGGCCTTGCCCATTTTGACTGCTATTTTGAATGTCTTCATCTGCTTAGTAGTGACAACTACAAAGTCTTAAATAAAACTTTCAAATACATGCTATGACAATGCTCTTTTGAAATAGTCCTAGATCTGCTAATATAATATTAACAGTTTTCTTTTAATTTTCAATGTTAGGTATTAAAATGTAAGCCTCATGCCTGCCTGGGAAGTGCTTTACTGCTGAGCCACATCTGTGGTCCTATCTCAGAGTTTTACGTATGAGTCTGTAATAACTAGATCTTCATTATATTGTATGTTGATTCTTCAAAACTTTCTAAATTGTGTTTTATTCCCATGGATTTTTTTGTTAATAATAATACATTATCATTTCTATAAGACAGGAACTTTGTTCTAAATATATTTAAAGTTGTCTAGAATAAGGACTTATAATTTCTTTATTGTAATTTACTCATTCATGTGTTTGAGCTTATATATACGGGACAATTTATCTGTCTGAAATATCCAGAGGCCAATGCTTATTTTATATTTATCATTTTATATACACCTGTATATTCACTGGAATCTTGTTGAAAAGTATAGGGTGTGTGTGTGTGCGTGTGTGTGTGTGTGTGTGTGGAGAGAGAGAGAGAGAGAGAGAGAGAGAGAGAGAGAGATATGTTCATGCATGTATGTATGCTCACATCTGTGGGACTGCAAAATGTACGTGTGTAGACCTAATGTTGACATCGGGGGTGATCTTTCTTGATTTCTTTCTGCCAGTTATATTGAGGTGGGATCTCTCGATTGAGTTCAGAGCTTCAGTCAGCATGCTACGGGGATCCCATGGTGCTGGGATTATTGGTGGACCACCAGACCTGTCCAGCATTTATGTGAGTTCTGGAGATCTGAAGTTTAGTCTTGTGCTTGTGTGTTATATATTTTCCTTGCAGATCCATCTCCTTGACTCTCACTCAGCAGTTTCTGAAATGGTAACTAGCACTCAATGGTAATTATTTTAAAAGGAAATCAAATAATTGATTATATTTCAGCAATCTATTCACCATTACTGGGATCATCTTTTTTAAATCTTGAAAGTGGGCTTCAGTATTAAGACCTGTGGATTCTAGTCTTGGTTTGATCACCACCTGTTCTGCAATCAAACATACCCTACACCTTGACATCATTGTATGTAAAATCTGAGTAATCAATCTTTATGAAATGCAAAGTCAAAATATAATCTGATTAGAAGTAACTGGAAGTGATTCAAGGTGTTTGGGAACACATAAAACACTACTGAATTTCTTCACCTATTTTCTTTGTATGAGTCAATTTGTGCTTACTGAGATGTTTGTAAAAAGCATTTGCATTGAGTTCACCATGAGGCAGGCTTAATGCCACTTGTAGAATGTTTATCTGTCATGGTAGTAGCGGTAGTGGCCTATGCTGCTAGTAGGAGAGGTAGCTTAAGCTGAGGCTGCGTTTGCAATGACTAGGGTGTCGGTCCATTCCATTGGAGCTGTGGTTTCAGCAGCTGCAGAATCATTTCAGAAATGGAGTAGCTGGTCTTGTGTTAGGATGATGATGGGCAGTAGCTGTGACATCAGTTACTGAAGACATAGAGGCTTCAGGAGCAGTAGTGACTGCTTTGGGGATTGTGGTTGTAAATAAAGTAGTCACAAGTGTGGTGCCTGTGAGTTACATGGATGTGATGCCAGCCATAGATGGAGTGCTTATATCTAAGGTTATAGAATCATCTGGAGAAATTGGGGCATCAGTGAGTGAAGCTGTGGGATCTCCACCTGGAGCTGTGGCATGTTTAGAGGTTTCCTTTTCTTCTGGTTCATGGGGAAGTCCCCCCCCCACCCGTGGAGTTAAAGCTTCAGCAGTTGTGCCAGTTATTGATTGGTGATTCCCACACCCACTTGGGTTGTAGCATCAGTGTTTGTGTTATTTGCTGTGTGAGTGACAGCTGTAGCCACTGATGTGCTAGTAGCATTGGAAACAGTACTAGCAGTGATAGATGCACTACTAGTAGAACTTGGTACAGTTGTTGTGCCTTGTGATGCAGTTGTGGCAGAACCAACAGAAACAGAGGTAGAAGTTCCAGATCTTTCTGTAGTGGCAGAAGCAAGAGGTGTTGCTGATGCGGTGTGGGTTGACGGCAATGTGCTACCACTGGTGGTGGCATCAGCCCCTACAGTAGTGAAACGTGTCTCGGTTTCAGCTCTAGTAAGCACGGAAGTGGTGACTGTAGATGTGATGGCAGCAGTGGTGGACGATGTGGTACTTATGGTTGTTGAAGCTGTAGAGGCACCTTGAGTGGTAGAAGCATCCGTGTCTGGGATGGTGGCATTGTCTTCCGTGCTTGTTTCAACTTCTAAGTCCTCAGTGATAGAATCAGATGCACTGGTGGGGGCAGAGGCCGAATGGGTTATGGACTCAGATACTGTGCCCATGAAAGATGTGGGACTAGGCACAGTACCTTGATATGTGGATGCAACTTCTGCTGTCGAGTTAGTGGCTGATGTCATTACGGTAGTCATGGCAATCACTGGGGTTGTGTTTGACCTATCAGTGGCAGTGGCACTTGCACTGGTACCGGAAATCGTTGGTTTAGGTGATGTTGACCAGTTTTTAGCAGGTGTTGATTCTCCTCCGATAGATGTATTGCACATTTTCTCTGCTAAGGAAAGAAGTCTTTTCATTTCTTCAAGGGTTTTGAGTTGGTTCTTCTTATGTTTCTTGTGTCTGGTTTTTGACTTGCCTAACCTGTTATTTATTATGGACAAAGTTTGCCTTTTCAGAAGTGACCCTTTAGATTTAATCTCCATAAGATGTCTTTTCTTATCTATGGTAGCAGGTCTCTGCCCTTTGTTTTGTGTTAGTTTGTTCTTTCTGGGTTTAGATCGCTGTTGTGGGGGAGATGAGGCCTGCATTCTTTTAGGTGATCCTATGGGTTTAATTTTTGTTGGATGCTTTTTTACAGCCTTTGTAGCACGTGCCAGATTTTCCTTGAGATTAGGTCTTTTCTTTTGGGGCTTAGATGGTTTGTTTTGGAATCCTTTGTTAACCAGTGTACCAACCTTAGAAAAGGGAGTCTTTGGATTTGGAGCATTGAAGGGTAATGATGAAGCCCTTTGGGAGAATCTGTTGGTAGGTGAGGCAGAGTCATGAGCAAATGATGAACGTTGTTTACGGAGCTGTCTGGATGGAGATCTGCTTCGTGATGCCTTTAAAATGGAGCTTTGGGTGGACTGACTGTTAGTTTCCTTTTCTATCTCGGATCCAAGATTGATTGTCTTTTCTGTTACCTGTTGCCATGACTTCTTACTCTCACTGAACTACAGGCAAAGAGAAGATATTATCAAATGAAACAATGAATCATCTATTCTTGTATTTCAGTTCTTGTTTCAGGAATTGATCTATTCTTTTGCTTAGGAGGAAACATGGCTTTTTTAACGTTGGAATGATCTGAAGTATAATGATAGACATAGAGTAACATGATAGAACAGGTGATGCCAGGCTTTACTGCTCACCCACTCTCCTTATAGAGGTCAAACGGCAACTGCCAGTAGTTCAGAAAATCTTTATGAAAACTTCTAAGACAAGCTTAACACATTTGAGTGGTTCATAGAAACCAACGAACACAGAATTAAAAGTGTTATGATCTCAGTTTTTACCCTTCCCCATGTTGCCACAGTACTAAACAGAGATTTTCCTGGGTTACTAGTTTCTACACAGTGATACAATGAACTGGATATGGTTAGCCACTTCCCTGATGCTTTTCATGAAGCTTGCTCCAGCCTTGCTCTATAGAGACTGTTGGGAGAAATGGCATTGCTAGACAACCTTCTGTTAGGTAGAAGCAGAAGCAAAGAACTTTGAGCTTTCATCTTATACCCATAAGAGTATATGAGCAATAAAACAAATGACAGATCATTCTGAGGAGGATGTGGAGTAGAGAAAACATTCCTCCATTGCTGTTAGACTGCACACTTGTACAGCCACTATGGAAATAAATGCAGCGGTTCCTCAAGAAGATGGGAATTGATATACATCAACATCAAGCTATACTACGTTGGACATATCACCACAGGATGCTTTATCCTCCCACAGAGACATGTTTATTGCTGCTCTATTCGTAATAGCCAGAAATTAGAAACAACCTCGATTTCCCTCAACAGAAGAAGAAGCAATCTGTAATGCAACTGTAGGGTATTTATAATTTATAACTTAGCCATTAAAAATGAAATAATAAAATTCATAAGTAAATGGATTAAATTAGTCATCCTAAGTGAGGTATACCAGACCCAGAAAGGGTGTCAACCCAAGCTTTTGCTCTCTGCAAACTGATGGTAAAGCCTCATTGCTGAAGACAACAGCTACACAACTCATTGAAAGGGAAGTTGAGCTAGTGCCTACACAGAGCCATCACCCCTATGTTCTATTGTCTTTGGTACAGGAAGGTAGACCATAAGCTACCAAAAGAGAAACATAAACAGTAACCCAGCTACAAGACTTTTGCGATCTACAATGGTATCCTATCTGCAAGATATGTTAGCATGATAGTGCCACAAAGCTTGTGGGAGTAACCAACCAATAACTGATTTGACTTAAGACCTAATCCTTATGAGATGGAACCCATCCCCAAAGTGGCTTGGGTGACTAAAAATCTGAGACTAGATAGCCCACTGATCTAGGAGAAAAGCAAATACTACTGTTCTAAAAGAACATAGCAATAAAATGATACATAATGACATTCTACAATACTTATTGATCAGTGCTTTCTTCAGCCAGTATCAGAGAAACTTCCTCCTGCAGCAGATGGGAACAAATACAGAGACCCACAGCCATAATTTATGCAGTGAGGTAAGAGACCTTGGGACACTCAGCCTTAAATAGGATGTCTCCATCAAATCCCTCCCCTCAGGGCTTGGCTCAGGGATTCTTGCAGAAGAGGAGGAGGAAAGACTGTAAAAGGGTAGATGGAGGATACCAAGGAAACAAGGCTTCTAGACAAAAGAGGATTGGCATCCATATGAATTCACAGAGCCTGAATTAGCTAATTTTAAATTTAATTTATGCAAACATTTTCTTCTGTCCTTTTGCATTTATATTATGGCTTCCAGTTTAGCATTATTATGAGATTTCTGTGGGTATGAATGAGTCAGTCTCTGCATTTCTACCTGTCTCTCGTGCCTTTTCCTAGGCTCTTTTCCTTCTGCTTGTTTTCTCCTATTCTGATGTGTTGTTAACCCTTAGAAACCTGTTTATTTTCTGGTGAGAAAGAAAAAGGCTTTGGATTCAGATGAGAGCAGAGGTAGGAGGGACTAGGAAAAATAGGAGGGGAAACCTTAATCAGGATATAATATGTGAGGAAAACTATTTTCAAGTAAAAGGAAAAATACCTAAAAATAAAAACCTAATCATTCAAATTCTATTTCTTATAACAGCTTTTTCTGGGAGTATTGATTGCTATGAAAAGAATTTTATAAAGTATGCTGGGAAAAAGGAGACAATTACTTTTGCAATAAATTCTAGTTGCACAAGACCGACACCTTGTGCAGAGCAACTCTTATTCTAAAAATGGTGGATACGGCATCCTCTGTCCAAAGGGAAACATAATGGATAAATGAATATTTCATAATTAAACCAGGTGAACAGAAAGGTTTCTTTTAACCCTATGAAAGAATATCAGGTGAATAAAAAGGCATAAAATTCAAAAAGAGTTTCCTCAGAAAGCGTATCAAAATCTAGTTTTACAAGTCATGTTCCAGAAGAGTAGAATGAAAGTGTGAGTTTATATTTATCTTAGACTTTAATCATCAATGCTTCTTGTCAAGTGTAGATATTGCCCAAAGGGACTGTCTTCCTTTTCCTAAATGACGTTAATTAAACGGGAGAACACTGCAGCTTTTGATCTCCAGGATGCAAATAACAGGTTCCAATGCTGCACTCAGGTTGGAGCTGGGCATCCTTGCCTCTGCTTTTCATTTCAGAAGGGAACTTTCTTCACCTGGAGGCCATGGCTGGGCATGACCACTAAGTAGCAGGGCCTGGCCCCTCAGGAGAAGGACATGGACATTAAGGAAAGGGAGCCTTGTTACTTTCTTTGTAAATTTAGTTCCGTATCCTCTAGGTTCATTAGGAACTTTCCTCATACCTTATTCTCCTTATACAATAGTCTGTTTTTCTATCGCTCTTAACTTCTTTATTTTCTTTCTACATCTCCCTTTATTTGGCTCTTCCAAATTCCAGGTGATCATTTATTTATTTTTTCAGGCATGTCTCAAACTTGTAATTCTCCTACTGTCTTGGATTGAAGGAGAACACAACCATGTGATTTCAAATAGACTTATTCCCGTGAATGTTGGAAGAAAAATTCATTTCTGTTCCTTTTTTCTCTTGTTTTCGTCTATCCTGGCTTCAAACCACAATACTCTGAACTCTCTTTTAGCCCAACCATAATATTACATAGTCTTTAGTTTTTGGCAGTTCTTTTGGTTTTCCATTGGGCTTGACGCTTACCTGGAAGCAAAGGGCGAAGGTCAAAATGAGTCCTTGTAAGACTGGAGCCTTCATTCTGTCCTTTTATTACCTTAGTAAAGGAAACCAGAAAAATAACCTGCTAAGCGCTTGATAATGAGAGGATGACTTTAAACCAACTGCCCACTGATACAATAAAGAAAAAACATTTTTAAGAACAAAGTAATATTTTCTCTTTGGGTTGAGTTATAAAGGCAGTTTTGGAATTTGATTATACATATGGTTCTTTTATTAAAATATTTTTATATATTTTATATATTTTAAATATTTTTACATATTTTTCTCCTTCCCCAATTCTTCTCAGATTCCCACTTTTCTATGTATACAACCTTTTTGCTCTTTTTCTTTCATTAAAACAACAACCAAAAGAATAACAAAATCAAACAAGAGACAAGAATACACACAAAATCCCACAGAAACACCAAAATAGCCACCAAAATATATGAGAAAAAAATCAATAAGACAAACCAAAAACAAAAGCAAAATGAGACAAAAAATCTGCAAATAACTGTTGAGTTTGTTTCATACATATCTCTTAAAGGTACTGCCTACTTTTGAACGAGCTCAAGGATAACTGTATTCTAATGTGCTATTAATCTCTGAGTTCAGCTTTTTGAACTTAGTTCCTCTATGAGTGGTGTGTGACATAATATACTATATATTAGGCCAGGACCGATTAATGAAATTAAGAAATTATTCTATGTTATTTGGCCTTTTGCTCTTCTCCTCAACAATTTTTTTCTACCAGATCTACTATGTGATTTCCCAAAAACAGTTTTATAAAATAGCATTATACAATATTTTTTGAAAATTCATGCTGAATGTAATACAATTTACGTTTAAAGGTGTTGAGTAATCAAATCTATTTCTGACTTGTGCCAGTCTAGTTCCTGAGAACTCAGTTTTTCCCAACACTAGACAGGAGCACAGTAGAAAGGAAACAGTACTACAGCGTCTCCAGGTTACTTGAATGTATGTGCAGAAACGTTGGCATCAGAATTTAGTGGGTGGAAAACAAAAAATGGAAAATGAAAGCATGGAAATGTCTGTCTTGGAGTAGCTTTAGCACAGACTCAGACAGAGTGGGGCTTGTGAGCACAGTTGGTGGACCCTCAGCATCCCTGCTTTCAGTGTAAGCAGATGAACTATATGAAACATCACCGGCAAGTCCCTGAAACACTTGATGCTTCAGTCTGGGTCTGCATTAAGCTAGTCCACCCCCTGCTGCTTTTCCCTACAAAGCAATGTCTTCATGCCTCCAATTAATTGGATGTACAATATTTTTTGTTTTTAACTCATGTGGGCCACTACTTAATTCAGTGAATAATTTGGTTACCTAAGATTTACTAGGAAGTATTATGGTAGACAGAGGTGTCAGGAAAAACAATATAATGTCCTTTCATTCCAGTGGCCCCTTTAATCTCGTGATTAACAAAACTGTTTCTTCCATCCAGAATCCTGATTTCAACTGTCATGATTGTTATGATAAATTTTATGCAATGGACAGTTGATTTTAATTTTTTCAGCAATCTCCACACTGATTTTTGTAGTCCTTGATATGATTTACATTCCTATCGATATGGTTCAGCTATACTGCTTTTGGACCAGAGTTAGCATGTATTAGATATATCTGCACAGTCCTGTTTACTAGAGATACTATTATGTCATGAAATCAGCCTAAATGCCAATTTAGTTAAAGAAAATGTGATTTGGATACACAGCAGGTGTTTACTCAGCAAAGAAGAATGAACTTATGCCATTTGTAGGAAATGAAGGAATCAGAGAGTAGCACATTAAGGAAGTCAGATTCAAAAACATAAATAAGTTTTCACTCACAAGAGAAATTTGGATTGAAAATAAATGACATGAAAATATAAGAGAAATTCTTTGGAATAGGAAGGGGACCAGTGGGGGCGGCAGGAGTAATAATAAGAGAAAGTAGTGGAGGGAAGGGACATGATCAAAGTACATCACATACACATAAATGTATGAAAATGTAATGGAAAATCCTATTATTGTGTGCAATTAATACATGTAATACAATAGAAAATACAGATCTGATTATTCTTGTTTCCTATTTAAGTTTTTGTTGCTTCCCACTGATGTTTATCCTGTAGACAAAACATAAAAATAAGAAAATTGGCAAGTGGCTTTCAAAACATTTTGTAATTTTAAACACTAATATTCACTACAACTCACTGTGTGTTTTGCATGTGCGTGTGTGTTTATGATATTTTCTTCTTCTAACTCTTTTAGGCATTTTGTCACAATCACTTCAATAAGGCTTTGCCTACATATTGGAAGAGACTCATAAAAGTTAGCTAATTATGTTTGCTGTCAAAGAGAATCTTAAAGGATGAAATTTTCCCTAGTATTCAGCATAGTGCCTCTATTCCTCATTCTAACTTTACATATTTTTAAAATCTTTAGCTTCTTTCATGGATTTTATTTCTCTTCTCATTAGGGTTCTGGGGAATGTTCCCTATGACAATACCCCAGCACGAACTTATGTGGATGGGTTTAAAGTTTGTCCAAGACTTTTGTGGGCATTTGATTGTGCCATTGTACCTTTAATTAAGACTGTCTGGAGTTGAACTCATTCATGTCCCCAACTTTCTCTCGATTAAGAATAGATACTGACTAAGGAAAACATACTCTGCATTGATGGTGTTCTAGAAGAACTAGAACAATCCATATCATTACCTTTGAGCAGCACCGCCGTGGTTTGCTTTTAGTTGACCCAGAGCTTCTAAGATGGGAATGTCTGCAGATAAAGAACTACCTGTCAGTGTTCCCTCTAATAAAGCAAGCCTGCTGTCTCTATGTCCCTCCTACCTTCCCTCTATTGGTTGTGCTTCCGAGGAAAGTCCAGGAAAAATATTACGTGGGTGTCCATTACTTGACTTTAGTACTGAGGAGCTTGTTGTTTTACTTTTTTTCTTCTAGAAACACTACTAACTCTCTTATCTTTGTGTTGGAAGTAGTAAGAATAAAGCCTGATCATTAGCAAACATCACAAATTAGCACAAAGGCTTTTACGCTCATCCCTCAATTTTGAAAACTGTAATTTAATTTCTTATTGCCATAGGAAATTCATATGTAGTTAAAGATTCCAGGCTTAATGTATACTCTTAAAGTTTGGGGGAACTGTAAGTCCTAAGAGTTAGTATAAGGAAATGGTTGGGGGGACAATGGGATAGATGGATCTCATAACATAGACATTTTGGATTTAAAAGCTTAAAGGTATTTTTGCTCCAATAGAGAAAAGACTCCAGACTCCTAGGATGTTATTTCTAGCCCTGATCTCTCTATTTGCATTTCACTTCAGAAAACGGGGGGGGGTGACCTATACATTAAGTAGTTTCTAATTTGCTTTCGGAATCACAGTTCAGTCGCTGTTCCTATGTATATGATAAATATAGGTGATTATTATCTGCAGCTGAGAAATAGTGTAATGGCTTTTGTAAGACAATATTATATTAATAAAAAGAACATGAATCCTGGAGTCAGAAAGCCTTGTCCTGACCCTAACATCTACTGGGTTACTATTATATAGCTTAAACCCATTTGCAAATAATGTTTTTCTTATCACCCTGGTGTAAGTTACCTGAGTAAGTTATCAAAACCAAAAGAAAGTAGCTATGGAAATATGTTTTTACATTAGATACCATTAATATAATTGTTACTTTAAAATTCTGTTTATTTGCACATTCAGTTTTCCTAGTAGCTTATTATATTTATATATTTTAAACATAGCTTTCAACTTCATAATTATTAGACTTAGAATAACATCTCTTAGTTATTCAATGTTTATTAAATAATTTTTTATAGGATTTTTAATTTTTCCTGAAGATATTTGTTGGATTCTCCATTAGGGATTAGGTAAGAAACAGGACTTAGTTCCTTCATTGGGTGGCTATGGATTTAATGGGGAGGCAGAACAGCAGAATACAAACAAGGACATTTCCACTTTACAAAGCAAGTGTGTGTGCTTTCATTCAGCTATTTCTCTTGGATAAAATTTCTTCATCTATCATTTCTTCCAAGAACCATGTGGATTGGAAGACAGAGTTTGACTGTCCTTGAATCACTGGATCTGAGCTTGATAATCGATATCATAATAAAGCATGTGTAAAAACAATATACCGTGTTGTTTTTTCTGAGAATTGAGGTAAGCACTTTAAAGTGAAAACATTACATACAATTATAATTGCCCCACTGATTTATCTCTTAATGAGATTTACTTCTTTCCTCTCTTATACTTACTAGGACTTTATCTTTTATAAAATCAATATTATTTTAGGTGCATGGCTCTTGTTTTCATTGAACATTGGAATAGGAGAAATGAGGATCGAAGCTAAGGACTTCGGAAAAATACTAACTAAAATCTAAGATCAGTCAAGACTATTTGAAAAATTATACATCTTCAAATGTTCCTATTAAATTGTTGTATAGTTTGATATTTCAGTAATTGTACTTCTATCATATTGCTTTAAAAAACAGGAGCATTGCTGATATAGTCTTCCTATCTGGTAACTAGAGAAGAACAATTCAGAACAACTTGCCCATCTATACCCAAATACCATGTTCAGAAACACAGGCTCTTGAGAATAACCAAACAGCAGAAAGTTTAAAGGAAAAACAAAGCTATGACATGTATTGTTGAAGAAGGAATGAAAATGGTTGGAGAACTTGAACCTACAATTTTAGATAAACTTTGAAGAGCAGATGAGCAATTTAGAGATAGAGAAGAATTTGTTGGTTTAGAGTCAGTTGAAGAATAAAATTGTGTCAAATAACTAGACACATTTCATTCATATCACTACATAAACACATATAAAATACTATAAAATATTTTTATTTCAATACCAGCACAGGTTAAATTCCAAACTACAAAAAAATCCCTTTTACTTTCTCTGTTGTCAGATATTCTTGTCTCTCAGCTCATTATGCTACAATAAATCTTTGGAATATAATATTTATAATATTTCTGAGATTTAAACAAAAAAATTCTTCTGGTGGTTTCTAATATGTAATTTGATACAGAAATAGTAAATAAATGAGAATTTAAATATGTAAATGTCTCAGTTTTTTCCTGAAGTACTAAAACACAGTATTTGGACTGTAGATAGAACTATTTAGTTTTATAATTATTGTCAATTAAATTTTATCCTGAGATCTAAAATTTACATTTAGCAAAATAAAAGCCATCTATTATTTTACTATAATCTTTATTTTTCATAATGTGTCCAGTGATGAGAATAGAAAATAGACCTGTTACTATAAGAACTATATATATCAGTTTGGTCCCAGGCGACCTCTGATACACATATCTATTATACAAGGTTTAGATCAGGTTAAACCTAATTACCTCTTAATTTATCCTGCTTGTTTTTTCCTTTTGTAGGTTTTCGAGACTGAACTCAGGGCCATGAACACAGTATGCCATTATTCTACCATCAAGCTATAACCAGGTTTTAATCTTGGAAACACCCACACTCTTTATTTCTGCTGTAGAATTATTTGTGGATTTATTGTGCTTGTCTGTAGCTGTGATTGCTCCTTCACGGCAGCCCACTGGAACTCCTTGCTTCTCTGTAACCAAGAGTCCATTGTCCATTCTTTCACCTTCTCTCTCTTAAAGACTAAAGTACTCAGGGACCCCATGCACAGTGCCCTCTCAACATTTTAAAAAGTAATTTTTACTTTTGAGATTATAATATAATTACAACATTTCTCTCCCTTTTCTTCTTCCCCCAACTCCTTCCATGTACCCCTCCTTCCTTTTTAAAATTCATGGCCTTTTAATTCATTAATTATTATTACATTCATATATATATATATTCCTAAATATAAACTGCTTAGTTTGTGTAGTGTTACTTGTAGGTATTCTTTCATTTGACCTTGGGTAACCAATTGTTACGTGCTTCCCTGGGGAATCCTATTTCTCCTGCTCTCAGCATTCAGTCTCCTGTAGTTGTGTGCTCAACATGCTACATGAGTTTTAGGCCTTTGGAACAGGCTTGCAAGAATGGTTGGGAAATATGGAGAAGTCGGTTAGGAAACCCGTAGAATGCTTCAAGCAGAGGTTCATAGTGACTCAGACAGTTTAGCAAAAACACAAAGCCAATCGAAGGACAGACAGTGAAGGCAGTTTCTACGTCCTCTGTGTTAAAATCAAAGGAGGTGGTAGAAGCAGAGGTTAGAAGCATGGAGAGCTAGTCCGTGCATTTGACCAGGTAGCAGTTCCTTGGTGCACAGATTCTACTGCAGGTACTGCTGAGGCTTACTGTGGTGGGTTCAGTAGAAACAGACTCTGAGGATAGAGCCTTTACCATTGAATTAGTGGCCTATGTCACTAGAATCGTGTTGGCAATTATTGGTGATACTGTTTCTGGTGCCTTGGTTGTAGCATTAGAATCCTGAGCTGCGGTAGTCATTGATTTAGTTGTGGCCAATGCCAGGGGGTTTACTTTGGACACAACACTGCTGAAAAGACTTAAAAGGGCCAGGGATGGTGGTGCTTACCCAGGATGGCATCAGCTGGATGTCCGTGGATCTTGTCAGAAGCTTTGTTTACTTTGAGTGTGATATAGAAACCTGCATATTTGAGAGAATGTCTGTCATTTGTTAATAGGAATGGGTAAGTTAGGTACCAGCGACCCTGTAGCCTTTCTTTGCCTGGATTGCAGATGTTGGCTGTGGGATAACTGAAAGCATTGATGTCATCTCTCAGCTGTGATTTGCAGATGAGCAGTTGTCTTTGTATAGCGAAATATGACATGGATCTGGCAGACACAGGCTTTGATGTTGGATGCTCAGAAGGGAAGACAGAGCCCTTTCTCAGTATTTAGAGTGACGAGGCAAACAGGACTTACACTGAGCTGAGAGGACAGAGAAAACTTGGTGTTTGAAGTTTTGGCTTAGTCAACTGATGGTTGTCTTTCCTGATGTCTGATGTGGTCTGATATGACTTCTGCCTCTAAAGTCTAAAGAAAGCTGTTCTTAGGTAAAGCGCCTGCACAGTTATCATGTCATACTTTAAAAAAAAGATTTATTTATTTCTTATGTACAGTGTTCTGTCTGTCTGTATGCTTGCTGGCCAGAAGAGGGTACCAGATCTCATTACAGATGGC
>LOEQ01002265.1:51924-109835 GCA_001685075.1 Bramus lutescens | reverse complement strand
AAAATGGATGGAGCTAGAAAACATCATTTTGAGTGAGATAACCCAGACCCAGAAGACAATTATCACATGTACTCACTCATAAGTGCTTTTTAAACATAAAGCAAAGAAAACCAGCCCACTAATCGCAATCCCAGAGAACCTAGAAAACAGTGAGAGATACATAGATCTAATCTACATGAGAAGTAGAAACAGACAGGATGTCCTGAGTAAATTGGGAGCATGGGGAACTTGGGAGAGGGTTGAAGGGGAGGAGAGCAGAGAAAAATGTAGAGCTCAATAAAATCCAATGAAAATATATATGAGTAAATTGAAAAATATATTCTAGTATTTATTTTATATTTAACATGCTATTTTAAATACAATATTATATATAATAGCATATATATATGCCATTATATGTGTTTAACATTAAATGATAAGAGTTCCTTTCAGTAGAAAGGTAAGACTCTATTGTATGTACCAGATACAAATTGTAAGAGCTTGTGGTTCTCTCTGTCACTTGCTAAGAAGACATCATTTGTGAAATTATGGATCAATTCAGCATTGAAAGGCATGTTTTAATACACTATAGTAAAATAAAATATAATAATTACGCTATAATAAAACAAATTATGAGTTTTAAGTAGCAGTAAGATTTAAAGATAATTATTGGAATAATCTCAATAATTAATTATAGTTTTAATTTCCTGAGAAATTGTCCTTTCTATTTGCCAACAGGAGTAGTAGGTTTCTTATGAATATCTTTTATATTTGTACATTTATATATTGTATATATACAGTGCCTTGTATAATTTGACAGTATCAAACACAGACTTAAAGTATAGTTAAAAATTTATGATCATAACACTACAGTCTAATGTCTAAGTTAGGAATTAATATTGAAATGATACCTAGATGTATTTAAGCTTAGCAATCAGGGCTAACAGGAAAAAGTGTGATTCCAAAATAAGTCTGGTGCTATCAGAAGTAAATGCTCTACATCACTGCCCTGGGCAGTTGAGGACCATTACCTTCACCCGGAGTCAATTCTTGCTTGGCAGAAGGTCTTGCTTGGCCCCTTGGTTGCAGAGAAGACTCAAGATAAATAGCTGAGACTAATTATAAGGTATTGGTACCAGAAGCCGTACTCTTCTTCCCTCCTACTTCTTACCCAATGAGATGATGACAAGAAGGAACGACTTTGCGTCAATGGGCTCATTTACAGGTCATTCCTAGTCAGGACACTGCAGAGCGGGAAATAGGGTTGTTAGTCATGAGGATGGAGGAAAAAAAAAACAAAATGAAGCAAACCCCTAAAATAATGAATGCTTTGTGTCTTCCAAAAGTACAGGAAAATGTATAAAAATATACTAATTGCATTCTTAACCTACTCATTTCATCTAGCTGAATCTAAAGCTATTGCTAAAATAAAACGTAGCCACAGTTATTATTCACATTGTGTTTGTACTCTAAGAACTTTGATTTCAAGTGACTTTATATTTAGTATGATCCATGTTGGTCATTTTGCCTTCAAATCTGCAACTCTTTACTTTTAAAAATAAAAAAATAACCATCTTACTTAATTTATGCCTTTTGTAAATTCAATTCATTCAAGAAACATTTTCATCACCATGAAGGCTGATCATTTGCACTTTGGGTTCAGCATATATTCCTCATAACACCCACGGCTCAAACACTGAATGCACACTAGCAGACTCATTAATTCATGTGGGAAAAAACCCTTGTTTTTACTGGACCTCAAAAGTGTCGGGAATAATTGTTCTGTTCTAAGGAAAGGTAATTCTCATTTAAAGAATGGGATGCAAAGCAGCCAATGCCATTAATATTTTGGTAGAATGTAGCTAAGCATGTACTTTGCCTAAATAACTCAGGAGAATATTTATTTTGCTTTACCTGTCTTTTTTTTTTTTTGGTAGTAACTCACAGTGACTTCACTTTGTGGAAACTTCCTTAGATGGACGTGCTTGCCAGAATCCATGTCACACTGCCAGAATGGAAGCAAGACATAATGTCAGCTTTGTAGAGTTCTCACGTATTTCTGTCTGTTTCAAGGAACTATGACTTGACTTAGAAAGTTGAGAACATTGTTCTGATCCCTAGAATACGTGTGCAGCTTATACACAGGAATTCTGGACTTTCTATTTCTTAGAAGTTGGTTTCTGTTATTTAGGGTCTGGCGGGTGAAATATCACCAGCCTATGTAGACTGTTAAAATATCCTTTTTTCTTTGGATACCTACGGTCGAGTGATAAAAGTGGGTGTTTACGGTCAGAAATTCTGTCAGTCCTCAAACTCTGATGACATTGTATTCCACTCTGTCATTTCTCAGCCATCAAGAACAATGTTAGTTTAAAGATGTTTGTTATTTGCTTCAAAAATATCGAAGACTCAGACATTTTATAGAAATATCACTTCAGTAGGGGAATATGTGTCAAGAACACCTCCAGGTTCTGGGAATACTTCTCCAGGGAAAAGCATTTTCGCAGTGGGATTAGACATCCTCTTCAAACACTAATCCAGCCCAAGGAGGGGCTTGCGAAGCTCGGCATTATACTCTGTTTCTCATGCATTATCCAGGTCATGTTTTGGGCATTTTGAACAAAATGTTAACTGAATAAACCCATCACTTCTACTGTTATGAAGCGCATGGTCCACCATTTATTCAAAGGCAATTGGCATTTGGTCATTGGATATTCTTGCCAAAGGCAATCTAGGTTGGGGGAGCTTTGCATGAAACTTGATGGGTTTTGAGTTGAACTAAGTAAACTCAAATGTGTACCTATATAGATGTTATACTGGTCTTCAAAGAAAAGCAAAGAGGAATATAAGACTTTCACACCCTTAAATTTCCAAGGAATAAGTCCCCCACTTACAGATATTTAGTAGTCTGAAACAAATTCACCACCCTTAGTCATGTGATATCTTTGTATTCTGAATGTAGAACAACCATATACTATGAGAAGATAGCCAGGGGGCTTCTAAGTCTATGCTTAGCATTCTTTCATCTGAAGGTGGTGGTGGTGGGGGGTGGTGGCGCACGCCTTTAATTCCAGCACTCAAGAGGCAGAGACAGGCGGATCTTTGTGAGTTTGAGGCCAGCCTGGTCTATAAGAGCTAGTTCCATGTCTGGCTCCAAAGCTACAGAGAAACCCTGTCTCGAAAAACCAAAAAAAAAAAATAAAAATAAATAAATAAAAATTTTTAAAAAAGCATTCTTTTGTCTGGATCCTGATCTGATAGTGACTATCCATCCATATAACTGTTCCCTCAGCAGCCTGGGTAGGAGGCTGGTATAAGAATCACATTTCAAGCAACGT
Organism: Bramus lutescens; assembly: GCA_001685075.1. Classification (NCBI taxonomy): domain Eukaryota; kingdom Metazoa; phylum Chordata; class Mammalia; order Rodentia; family Cricetidae; genus Bramus; species Bramus lutescens. The sequence continues at coordinate 106,518 of LOEQ01002265.1, read as the reverse complement.
AAAAAATAATTTGAAGTAAGTGGAAAGATAATTGATTACTCATAGGCACTTTTGTTGGTAACCTCTTGTTAGTTTTTTTTAGATCTGATATCCACTATAATTATTCTACTTTTAGTGCTAATAATATTAATATAGTTTTATTTCCTGTTTTTAATTTGACTTCTCTGCAGTAATCTCAAAATACTGCTACGTTTTTGAATTCTCAGCAATGATCTCAAAAAATGTGTTTTCTAAGTACAATGTTTCAAACAACAGTTGTACTATAAAGGACTCTTTCAGATTTCTGTTTACACAACTTTTATGGCATCAGAATGATTGGCATTTTACTATAAAATGTGTATGCTTCGGAGACCTTCACTGTAAGTAAATATCATAAAAAATAAGGACAAGAGAATCTCTAAGACTGAAGTTCAATATCAAGTTTTCTGTCCTGCAGTTGATTCATTTCAATCAGCAATTAGTACACACGTAGTTCTTATTAAAAGAAGACCCAAGGGCTCTAATGGAAAGACAGACTATCTCACTTTAGAGAATATATAGAGAAATGGTTCTCGACCTGTGAGTAGTGACCCTTGGGCAATGAGCGACCCTTGCACAAAGGTATTTTACATCAGATATTTTACATTAAGATTCATAACAATAGTAGAATTATAGTTATGAAGTAGTAATGGAAATAATGGGGGCATTGCTTTTCAAATGTTCATCGTGAGATTAGTAGGAAGTGACAGGGAACAGGACAAATTGTTGTCTTTCTGTAAAGTTCACAAAGTTTTGTTATAAGAAAATAAACACATGTTAAACTAAGATCCTTAGGAACTTGAACCTCTAGTACATATATATTTAATGATATTTGTAAATTACACTCATACCAACATTTAATTTTTGAATTAGTATTTTATGGTCCCTAGAGTTTCCACAGCAGAATATGGGTAGCTAAGAAATTACCTAGCTGGCTGTGCTGGCAATGTAATTGAGAAGAAAATAAGCAACTTTTAAATACTGATTGAGATTTTCATATCCTGAGAGAATCAAACTTTTACAATCTTCCACACTGATATATGTTAGAGATTCAAAAAGACTTTTTTGAAAAGTAGGAATTGGTGGTTCTTGCTACTATATTCCATTTACTAGTCACTGAACAGCTAAGCATTGGGGTACAGTTGCATTAATGTCATTTTACAGCAGCTTAAATAGGATACAGAAAACTAGGTGGCATGTACTACTAGGTGTAGCATGGTCAGATTTATAAAGAGCAGAAACGAAATACTGTAGGATAAGGTCAAAGTGGTGAATTTTTTGACAGACTTGAGCTTTTTTTATGAAGCTCATCACATTAGTCTTGAATCTTGAAAGATAAAAGACAAATTAAATAAATTAAGATAAAAGATAAATTAAAATAAATTAAATCTTAATGCTGAAATGGAGGACTGCACACTCCCAGAGGAGAAATCACCATGAGGAAGGCACAGCTGTGTGATGAAGCCTGGATATAGGAATTGGCTATGCCTGGATTTTCTGAGCTGGAGATATATGGAAGCCAAGTGGTGGTAGAAGATTTTGGGAAGAAGCTTGGGGTTACTATTAGTTTCCCTGTGGAAGGACGTGAGGGCCTGTGGGGGAAATGGATTTTGCATTGTAGTCAATAAAGAACTTTCAGTGGTCATTGAGCATATCAGAAATTAAGTTCAATTTGTGCTTTGGAGCCAATACTGGAGGCCAAGTTACAGCTATCTGACATGTTATTAGCTATCAGTTATCTTTTGAAAAGTCATTTCTTCCTTAAATGAAGTAAAAAAATATAGATTTAACTAGAATCTGACCCTGACTCAGACATTTTTTTAGTATAAGCGCTACTGAAGCCAGTGCAAAGGAGTCTTGAGATCTGGCTTTGCATTTCTGCCATATGCTAGGTTCATGAGCATGAAAAATCCATAGGACTTTTATAATCTTCAGTTTTGCCAAATAAAAAAGAGCTTTGGGAAGATGCAACTCTGTGGTAATTTGAAAGCTCTTTTTTTTTTCATTTAAGCACTGCCTGGTCCATTATAGCTAGCCTCTTCTTGGCTAACTCTCACAACTTGCTTAACCCATATCTAGTAATCTGTGTATCATCACAGGGTCGTGGCTTACCGGGAAGATTCTAACCCACATCCATCTTGGGCCAGAGCTTCATGCGTCTCCCTAACTCTGATTTCTTTCTCCCAGAACTCTGTTCTGTCTACTCCACCCACCTAAGGGCTGGCCTATCAAAAGGCCAAGGTAGATTCTTTATTAACCAATGAAAGTAACACATAAGACAGATGACCCTCCTACATCATTTCCCCTTTTTCTGTTTAAACAAAAAAGAAAGGCTTTCGCTTTAACATAGCAAAATTACATATAACAAAACAGTTAATTTGAAAGCTCTTTTAACTTGTGAGGATGACATTGACACTATTTAGGATATTAACTATTACTCTTGAGTTTAGAGACAATGTATTCTTTTACTTAGGTCCTTTACCATTGAATTGAGCTTACTCTTCTGCAGTACATAAGATACAACCTCAGCTGTTCAAAAATATTTTAGTTTAAGAAAATTTGTCTTTTGGATACTATCAATGCATTTATACAACATAAGATGGTGAACACTTTTGTTCAGTATATTCCAAGAATGTTTATTCAATCACCTCTATTCTTCATGCTTTCTCTAAAATGTGTTACTGCCTTGAGGACCAACCTCCAGCAGTGCAGGACTTGATGGGGTTCCAATGAGTCAGTGAACTAGGGCTTCTCTATCTGATGGAGTAAGAAAAAAGACACACACACACTTGATGATTTCCATTGACTTCTTTTTTTTAACCATATCTTTATTTTCCCTCTACAGCTTATATATCTCAACCAAATCTTTCAGACAATATGAAAATTACAAATTGATTACATTATATTTTTCAAGTGAATGATTGCAATGAATATAGGTGAAAAACATATTTTCTGTTTCCCTTACATGATTAAATGTTTTACACATTACAGGTGAAAAACAAGTCTCAAGAACCCACATACATACCCAAGCAACTTGTAGATTAACTGAGTGTAAGCAAGCAAGGTATTTTTCTCAGCAGTTCTTTTATTGTCAGACTGCATATTGTGATTGTATACAAAGAAATGACCATTTGTTTTATTATTTATCTCAAAAGATAGTCAAAGGGAATCTTAAAGGAACCATAAATCTAAACTTTTATATTTATGAAAAAGGACCAGTCAGCTCTATTTTAACTCCTCAGGGGAATACCCACTCATCAAATAGTTTATCATGTCTGGAACCTGTGTGCAGAAGTGGGTGCAAGGAATTATTATTAATGGAGATGGGTTAAATTAATATGGAAGAGTTAATCAGTAAGAAGCTAGAGCTAATGGGTCAAGCAGCGATTTAATTAAAATAGTTTCTGTGTGATTATTTTGGGGCTGAGCAACTGGGAAACAATAAGTGGCCTATTACAACATAACATGAAGTTATTTTAGGCTTTGTTTCAGCTATGATGCTCTTTGAAACCTGTGAATGCATCTTCCAACTCCTGGGACTCAGTTGTTTTTCTTAATAATTAACCTAAACTATAGCCTATGCATCTCCTTAAGTGAAACTCATAGACCTTAGCTTTCTGGCACTTCCTTGTACTTATTTTCAATCATCAAAACTTTATTTAAACCAACACTATTATCATATAAAATCATTACTTCAGTTAGTACATCTTAAGAAGAGATAATTTTCATCATAATCCACAGATAAAATGCCCAGTAGAAAGGTATATTTCTGTGACAATCATACTACATTAAGGGCAGTGGGGATAGCCCCATACCCGTAAACACCATGCTTGATACTATAGAAAAATGACAGCAGGAAATGTGAAGTCACTGCAGAAGCAAAAGACATTCTGGAGTCTGGGGCCTCAGGGCCTGTCCTAGCTGAGATTTATCCATCAGGACCTCTCTCCCTGGAGGCTGACATCCTGGACTTCCCTTGCTATCTGCTGCTCCTCTGACATGTCCACTGGCAAAAGTGCACAGTTAAATTGTGGTGTATTTTAAGGGCTGGCAGGCAGCTTTGCAAGGTAAAGTGCTTTCCATGTGTTCTGTTTTGAATGAGAATGACTCCCATATTTCATTTGTTTAAATGCTTGTTCTGAAGTTGGTGCAACCATTTGAAAGAACTGGGAGACGTGGCCTTGTTAGAGGTCGGCTTTGAGATTTAAAAGCCTATTCCCAGTTTGCTCTGTCTCTGCCTTGGGCTTGTGACTCAAATATAAGCTCTCAGCTACTTCTCCAGTACCGTTCCTGCCTGCCTGCTACCGTACTCCCCACTATGATGGTCATAGACTCACTCTCTGAAATTTTAAGCAAACCACCAATCAAATATTTTGTTTTATAAGTTGTCATGGTCATGGTGTTTCTTCACAGCGGTAGAAAAGTAACTGGGATACCATGTAAGCATACGAACACTGAGTTTGATAACCAGAACTACCATAAAACAAACAAAGCAGGCATGTGCTTGTAATCTCAATATTGGGAAGGCAGAGACCCATGGATCCATGGGGCTTTTCGGATAGCCATCCATGCTTAATCCGCAGGCAACAGGCCAATGAAAAATCATGTCATAAAAAATAAGATGGAGGGCACCTTAAGGAACAACGTTTGAGACTGGACTCTGACTTCTATACATGTGCATGTGTTCCTGCACAGACACATGCCTGGGTATAAACACACACACACACACACACACACACACACACACACACAGGTGTATATTAAACTATGTTATATTTTGTGGTTCACCTTTATTGTAATAAACATATTATTTTGACAAGTGGCTAGAGTATCAAACTTTTTCTAAATTCCCATCTCTTTACCCATATGTTACTGCAGCTCTTAGACCTCACTGGAGAAGTTTCTCTGTGTTATGGATGGCAGTTAATGCAGACACTCAAAACTGGTCAAAATTCTGAGGATAATTATCTGTATAGTGCTCACTCCCAAATGGGACTTCATCATATCCCTTCCACAAGGCTCTGGAGAAATAGTGGGCGAGGTAGGTGTTAGAAGATGGTAAGAGTAAGAGGCTGAGGAAGATGAGAACAATACAGATGCTTCTCTCCCTGGCAGGACCACTGCAGATCTGGGTGCCTGCAGAAGACCTGTACAAGATCAAGCTACTCAGTATTCCAGCGTGAAAGGAAGGGACTCACAAGCCTTCACACCAAAATAAGACAAAAATTAATAAAAATGTTAGTTTATTAATGTAATAAAGTAAGACACTATGGACAGGTGATGGCTTCTAGGAGGAGGAGAGTCACTGTTCTTTAAGGGTGTGGCTCCAGTGCATGGCCATATACCCATGAGTTTATGAACAACACAAAGTGAACTTGGTGGGTTATTAAAAACTTGAAGAGGATATAAAGTTGGGAGATGGATATGGGAGAAGTGAAGAGGTGTGGGGGGAGGATGAACATGATCAAAATATATTGTATGCATGTATAAAGTTTGCAAAATTTAATGAAATGTCACATTTTATTAATGTAATAAATTAAGTGAAAAATTAAAAAAGAAGTCATATAAAAGTGTTAAAGACATAGATAGGATCCTCCCTTTCATACTTGGTTAAAAGAATTCTAAAGAGACAACGTTATATGCCATTTCAATTGCATTTATTTTTCTCTTTTAACAGGAACATTGATCCATCAAGGAAGTGGCTCACATTCAATTTCAAAGTAGCCTGAAACAGATGGTAGATATATAGTTATTAATCCAAATGTGTTATTCTCAGGGGAGCTTTTAAAATATATTTACATATACACATATATCGCATTTTCAACATATCTATTGTCATGAAAATGTATATAGTTCAAGAGTTGGAAAGCATTCAGTCCATGAATGCTGAGTAGGAAGATGTCAGTGCCTTTCCGTATGTGTGTGTACACATGTATTAAATACAAACATTATTATATATGTGTATATGTATTATAATGAGAAACTAAAATAATCTTATGGGTCTGTATTTAGTGTTCAATATAGCGTATACTTTTCCAATCCATCCAAGACTTATAGACTCACCATTTTAATTCTGGTATCTTGAGATGACAGTATATCTATTTGAAGTGCAAGGCTGTAGGTTTTTTTTTTTAACTGTTATACTTTCAACATTGTTTTGGATTTTTACCATTAAAAAGTTTGTTATTTTTCTAAGGACTAGGATGAACCTTTCTTTAGGGTGTAGATTCATAAGTTCATCCAGTCTAAGCTTTATATTAAAATTTTGCTTTAACTAGGCCTTTGATTCAGTCCAAAGTGAAAAATCATTTGTATTAATAGAAAATGTTCAAACAAAAATATGATAATAGGCTTGCTTTCATTGTATCACCTTGAATGACTTTATAAACTGCCGTATTTTTGAATCTCAAGGGGACATAGGATGTATCGCCACTGTTGTTACCACTGATTTCTGCCAGAGAAGAATGCCGAAACATACGGGATTCCTGTGTCTAGGGACAGTGTACCATCTGCTTTCACGGAGCAGCGCAGTCACATGCACGGATAGGCACCAGAACAACCGAAGTGATTGTGTTGTTCATACTCACCACTGGTTTCTTCTTAACTCACACCGTGACTTTTCTCTCATTTACTTCTCACTAGGAGGTGGAGTTGCAGAGGGAGAGAAGGGAATGGGAAAAGGGAAATAAAGCCATGGATAGCCTTGGTTTCCATATGGTGGATATGCACCAAGTGGATACCGGTATGGGGGAAAATATAATCTTAGGAAGTATTCATCACTGTCGCTGGCCTGTTGAGAAAAAAGAAAGGCCTTGCTTGATGCAGCTCTTTTCCAAGGGGCTCTTTCTTTATGAAGGAGAAAACTTAAAAGGTCTAAATTACTTACACTTTTTATTTGTAGAATTATCATTGACTTTATTATCTCGGTTTAGAAAATTAGAGATCCAAATCTTAGAATTCAAAGTAAAGTTTTCTATAGTTATAAGACAGTGAGGGGAGGTAAAGGTACACACACACACACACACACACACACACACACATATATACACACACACATATACACACACCTCTTTGATTCAAATCATCATTCATCAAGTCATATGCTGGAAATCATCTCTCTTTGTCTCTTCCCTTCATTCTATCAGTTTCTGTGGTGAGCAGATAAAGTCCTATATTATTGACCTAAGCATGGCCATGCCAAGGACCCCACTAGCTTAGATCCATGGGAATGGCAAATCTGGGTTACGCTCAGAAGACTTGCTATGCCTTCCCATAGTCCACCTATGAAATGTATATGGTTAGCTGAAACCAGTGTGTGCAGAAAGTATCTAATGGAGCTTCCTCCTTCTGAGTGGCTATAACCTAAGACTGCTCCCATCCAGAGACCTCCTGCTGACAATAGCTAACCCATGTCCTCCTTGTTCTTGATGTATGTAAGAGTGTGCTGAGCTCCTAGGCTGCTGCTGGTGTGTATCCATTGGTTCACATGGCCTACTCCATCCCGGCTTCCCTGTCTGTATATCTGTCATTTCTTCATTCCCAGATCAATCTTTAAGTCATGAAAATTAAAGTAAATTTTTTATTTTCAGCTTTCTGTTGAGACATGTTTCCAGTTAACAAGATTTCCACAAACTCTCTCTCTCTCTCTCTCTCTCTCTCTNTCTCTCTCTCTATATATATATATATATATACATATACATATGCACACACATATGTTATATAAATAGACATACACACATATTGTTCTGTAAAATTTATTTCGTTTTCTTGAATGTTTTTGCTTGTCTGTTCATACCAAAATAATGTTTCACTGAATTTTTTTCCTATTTTGATCACCATGGCTGACCTACTACTACCTGGAATGGAGCACCAAATGTTCCTAGAAGGATTATCTGTTAAAGACTTGGTCTTTATCTTGATGCTATTGGAAGGTGGTGCCTTTAAGAGGTGGAGCCTTGTGGGAAGTTTTAGGTAACTAGGCTGTGTGCCTCTTTGTCACTGAGTGTTTCCCAACTGGATCTGCATGTCGTCCTTCATGAGTTGAAAAGCTATTTCTCTCTATAGGTGGATATTAATCAATTAATTTATACTGTATTCAGGTATCCCTTAAAAATCAAACTCTGTGCCTCTATCTAATGCTAATACCCTGGAGATTTTGAGAATTTCTTCAGAGGCTGAGAGGTTTGGATAAGTAAATGTGTTTAACCGCCATAGTGACTGTCTCACACAGAAACCAGACATGTAAAGAGAAAGCTACTTACACTTCGTTTTTCTCGTGCCTGGTCCTGGGACACCTAAAGTTTAAACAGTGAAATCAATTTAACTTTTGCTGATGAAAACATGAGAAATATATACATATACACATAATAATTCAACTACTGTCTGATTCTGTTTTGTGCTATCCATTAAAATATATCTGGATGATGGTTATTGGTTATCTAGATGATGTAGAAACAATGTTCTGAAAAAACGGTCCCATGCCTCATTATTGCCTTCTGTTTTTTGTGGCACCGAGGATCTGTTTTTGTGGCACTATCAACCCTTGGGCTTCTCATAGCTGGTGTCTAGGTTGATTTTTGTCAGCATGACACATTTTCTCAATTGACGCTCCTCTTCCCATTATGACACAAAGTAAGGTTATCTAGGAAGAGGCACCTTAGTTGAGAACATGTTTCCATCAGACATTTCTGTTAGGCAAGTCTATAGGGCAGTCTCTTGTTTAATCATTGACGGAAGGACCCAGACCCCTGTGTGCAGTACTCCTCATGGTGATACTAAGTGGATGAGAAAGCACGATGTAAGTCATGAGGAGCCAATCAGTAAGCAGCACCTCTTCCTGGCCTCAGTTTCAGTTCTAGCCTCCTGCTCTGGCCTCCCTTAGAGGTAGGTTGTGACATGAGAGCTTTAAGCTGCAATGAACCCCAACCTCCCTAGGTTGCTTTTGGTTACAGTGTTTATCACAGCAATAGAAACTATACTAAGACAACTACCAGGTAAGTGTTATACCACTGAGTGATACTCCCATATCTTAGTACATATTTTTAATATCTATATTTACTGCATAAAAACTACATGAAATAAAATTGTGCACTGAAGGGCATATGCCATTTTCTTAAATACAATGCTGCAGATTAGGCTTTCAGTATCTTTATAAACTAAAGTGTGTAGAAAGACTAATAACATCATGGAAAATCAGGAATCATAAGAAGTGTTCATAAACGTTCTATAGAGGTTAGACCAGTACTCACTGGGAGACAAGCTGCTACTGCCAGAATGACAGAGAACACAAGGAGGGCTTTCATCTTGTCCAGAATATCCTAGACATCAGGAGAAAGATGGAATATTAATAGCAATCCGGAAGATACGTTTCCAGCATAGAGGATGTAACTAACAGCTCCCTGAAGCTAGCCAGTCATTTGCAGTTATATTGTTGGTTTATTAGTGAGTAACCTTCAAAGGACAAACACAAAGGTGATTTGTGGTTTGTGACTTTTTATATCAGTTATTCAAAAATAACTGTTCATATATTCATGAATGCTATCTTATAGACCTTACTGAACAAACTGCTACTGGTTAATATATTTTTACAGTTTTCTGTAGAATATTTAGTGTTTTACCCTGAGAAAATGCTGATTTCCTATGTCATTGGCATTCATTTTGGGTGATGTTGAGATCATGGATATTCTTCGGAAATTTAACCTACTGAACTTTCCTATGTACCTTTGAAAGAGAAGACTAAAATATGAGAAAAATGTGGTCATGTTTTGAACTCTGTCTTTGTTTCTTATCATATAAATAAAAATCTAAGAATCTACAAAGTACTAAGTGATGAGCAGAAGATGATTGGTGAGTTATCTTGTCAAGGCTAGGGTTCCTTATTTTTTAATTAAAAACATTTTTATTTTGAGACGGTGTTTCTGTGTAGCCCTGACTGTCCTAGAACCTACTCTGTAGACCCGGGTGGTATTGAACTCACAGGGATCTGCCTGCCTCTGTGCTGGGAATAAAGGCATACGCCACTACCATCTAGTAGTTTAGCATTCTATTAGCAGACTCTCAGTATAGAAACCAATGACATAAAATCACCCCACCCCATATACACGTATACAGTTATACCTTCCTTTTATAAGTCTGGCACTAGGCACACTCAAGGATGAAACAATAAAACCTAAGCTCTTTCAGGTAACAGTTAGTTAGAGACAGATAATTATGTCTTTGTAATGTAAAGTAATGCGTGGCACATACTACACAGAAGTTACAAAATGTCGAGAGCGTATAGAAGAAACAGGATGGGGAAATAATTTTGAAGAGAACAGAATTGTAGACCATTTTATACAATGGGATTGTTTTCAATGATTATTTAAAATTTAATTTAATAGAGAAATAAGCCTATTACACACTCCTTCAGACTATATATACCATACACACCATAATTTATCCTCAACTTTTTTCTATTTCTCACGCTGTAGCAGTATATTGCTATGTTGAGATGTCTTATGTTGTGAAGGTATCAGATGCATGTTCCTGCTCCATCAATTTCACTCAAAGATTAATAGGAAAGAGAATTTAAATAATTGTATGTTAAAATCAACATGTTATATTACAGAATAGGCATAAATTTGAAAATACTTTGAAGATGAAACAGGAGGCTTTTAACAAGGTGATAATACATTTTTTTTGTCAAGACAGGAGCTCACTATGTAGCTCTGCCTGTCCTTGAACTCACTGAGAAGATCATAATTATTTAAATTTATTTCCTATTAATCATTGAGTGAATTTGATGGAGCAGGAACATGCATCTTATTCATTCATGACATAAGACTGTTCAACATGGGAACTCACAGATCCATCCTCCTGCCTCTGCCTTCCAAGTGCTAGGTAGGACTAAAGACTTGCACTCCTACTATACCTGGAAAAGTCAAAAGTGGTAATTCTTTGCACCCACAGAATTCTTGAAATCTTTGCTTAGTTCATAAAATTCAAAAGGAATGACCTGATCTTATTCCCCTTCTCTTGCTACAGTGCCTCATCCTTGCAAAGTTTCCTTTATGGTCACTCTTTCAATGGATCCTTACTGTAGAGCAATGGTGATTTTCAAAGAAATTCTTACAAACGGGAATACACAAAATGGTTACCCAGTTATTGTTTATGAATTCAAGCAAGAGGTCCATGATAGTTCCAACATTCTCACTTCTGATTGTTGTTTATAATATATAAAAATTAATACACATATGCAACATTCATCTCCTAGAAGAGATATATGGTCTTCGCTTACCTTGATAGTTCAGATCTTCTTACTTAAACTCTCCGTTCAGTCCTTCTCTGTGGTGCTGCTATGAGAAGTGGTGGTGACTGGCCTTCAGTGTGGCATCTCTTTTATACACTCACAGTGCAATGGAGTGGAGGGGTCAGCGGCTGGAAAGCCACTCCCTGGGATCAGTTAATACTCAACTGATTCATCGGCTATCAAAATCCATAGAAACTGAGAAATAATCAACATTGGCAGTTTCGTGGAAACTATGACAAATGACTGCAGAATATTTCCTTTTGTGGTTTTCCTTTAAATTTTGTCTCTTGTGGATTTGAGGCTTATGGAGCTATAGACATAGTGTTTCATATCTATTATACCATTTAATATCTGAAATAGTTCCAAAAGTAAACATGATTATCAAATTTTCCCATTGTGGGGGCCAAGAACCTGAGAAATTGAGAGGGTTAACCATTTATTTAATGTACAATAACTAGAATTCTGAGAAGATCATGTTGATTGCAGCAGTTAGCTTCCAGACCCACCTGTAAGCAGCATTTTATAATTATAATATAATCACTTCTGATTTCTGAGACCACAGTGTAGCTGAGCACTTTTGGTACACAGGCTCTTTTTATCCAACTGCATAATTCATTTTGTATTTCAAAATTTTGACATTATCTTGACATCCATCAATGTCTCACAGACAACTTTGTCAAAGTGAACTTGGTATTTTTCCTGACCAACCATTCATCTACCTAACCAAAAAAGCTGAGATCACCACATTTTTCATTTTCAACTATTTTATAGTTTTATGCATACATGTAATAACTTCACCCCCATCACCTGCTTCCGTCCTCTCTCTCTCACTGAAATCCATCTTCTTAAAATGTCTCCTTTCTACTTCTATGTCTTTTTTTCTTTTTGTCATATGGGCACCTTTATTAATTTTTTACCAATAATTTTTTTCAGGTAAAGCATTTTGATCATATTCTTTCCCTTTGCCCAACTCCTCCTAGTTCCTACTTACCTCTCTTCCCACCCACCTTCATACTCTTTCTCTATTGCTTTCAAAAATAAATGAATATCAAGACAGACAAATTCAAAACCATTAATGAAAATGAAAAGAGACAGAAACCATGAAGACAAAGAGTACTAAACCAACTCAAACGAAGCGGTAAGATTGTAAGAGCCAGATATGGCGGCTGACTCTGGGGAAGTATCATCTTCCAGACAGAATGCCTAGAACCTCACAGAAACTTTGGCAGCATGAGCAAGACAACACTCTAGTTCCAACAAGACAGAATTCCAACATGGAGGGAAGAGGAGGTGGACGCTAAGTCCCGCCCCAACCAAGAAACTATTTACAATCTATACCTGCTGCTATCAAGTGAAGATCAATTTTCCGCAATGGAGTGACATACTTAAGGGCCAGGTCCCATGACTTGGAGCGGGTGGTTAGCATAAAATTTTTGTGTGACTCATTTAGTTTACAGATACTTGCAAGTAATTTATCAGAGGCATGGGAAATTTATCAGTGGTTACCCAGCTGAAGAAAATGGTGTCAATTTCCCAGACATTAATAATTGCCAGTAGTTCTTAAGGGTGCGGTGGGTATTCATGGGAAACATCCTCAGTGAAGTGTTAATAGGCCCAAACTCACTTAGGTCTTTAGGTCTGTGTAGTAACTCCAGCTTTAGTGAGTTTATGAGTGACTATGTCGTGTCCAGACAACATCTTTTTGCCATATATCTTTCCATTATTTGGTTCTTACATTCCTTCTTTGCCCCTTTCCATTATGCTCTCTGGGCCCTAGAGAATGTGCATAGATGCCCTACTTAGGGCCCATCACTTCACCAGCACTGTTTTCTCTCCCTTTGACCAGCTACACGTCTCTGATTTAACTCCTGCCTGATGTGGTCGGAGGCCTTTCTGAACGATACTAAGAATAGCACTGTCTATGGAATATTTAAAATCCAGTTTGGCAATGTGTCTACTTGGCAAAATAATACTAGTAGGTTTCCTCTGATGGCATATGACCTCCACAGTCAGTGGCACTGGTCTAGGTTTACCAGGTCTAGTTTTAAGTACACTTCTGTCCTTTGGAGCATTCCTAAAATCTGATCATAAAGTGGTTGGTCACAGCAGTGCACACAGCTTACCTGTAGGTCATTACTGTAGCTCACAGGCTTCAGTTTCAGCTTCATTTCCCTATTTCTTCCTCCAAGATGAGTAGTATATTCATCAGTTATGTCTTACCAGCTAGTTCTGGTGGATACCCAAGAGGAATAGCAAGAGCCAGTATTGTTTTGGGGGCCTTTAGGGACTCTCTAACAACTCCTACAGTGGTTTCCCATGCCTTGCACTGGAGTATGGGGTGGGGCGTGTTTATGTGTGTGTGTGTGTGTGTGTGTGTGTGAGAGAGAGAGAGAGAGAGAGAGAAAGAAAGAGAGAGAAATATTTTTCCTTGAAATGTATTTTGAGATTTACATAAAACAAGGTGGATGGATTGCCATACACAAGAGGACATAAGCTTTTTTTTTCCAAGAGGGGCACTTAGATGTCAGAGACAAGAATTAATATATTAATACGGTAAAATACTCTAAAAGGTCAAACTTTAAATATTAAGAACACCCATTTCTGCAGATATCCAGGAAGCAACTGAGAGATACAGGGTGAAGTGTGGCTGAAGGCAGTGTTGCGTAACCAAATTAAGTAATCTCTTTATTCGACTGTAATGTATAAGCTTGGTGATAAAGAAGGAAAAGCCACTGTCATAATCTAGCAGTCAAGCAAATACAAAACTTCTTTAATCACTAGATGATTAGAATTTGTGGTAGGGAAATTCACATTGCAAACCACAACATGGTAGGTAGGCCTTCATGAAACATCACTGATTCTTCTTTTAGTAAGAGAGTAGAAGTATATTATAGCACATCTTGTGGTGTGTAGAATTTGGAACCTGGAGAAATTTGATGCATTTTAGGCAATTATTATATTGTATGAACTGAAAACATTGAGAAATGGCCCAACCTTTCATATATATCATAACATATATATCATATATATCAATAAAAAGGATTCTTTTTTGTTCCTTAATAAAACAAAACTATGTTACTTTTCCTTGAAGAGAATAGACACAAATTCATGCCTGAGCTTTCTTTAAATTCATATTCACTTAGAAGGGAACTCAGTATGACACACACACTAGTTGTGTGTCAATGCTGTAGTAGGTGGGTAAATTCACCCATTTCTTGACTACTTGGCCTGCAATCGATTTTAGAGGAAGATATTGCAGAATTCTTCAGTTTGAGTTTAATGTAGTAAGTTTCATAGTAACTTCCAGACCAGCCTCTTCCCATAGCACTGCTCAGTGGAAGGGTCATGGCTAACACTGGGAACAGATATGCCCTGAATGAATCTTATTGAGTGCTTGAATTGGACTCTTCTGGACTTGTGTAGACATTGCTAATGTGCAAGTGTTTAAAATCAAAGTCCAACATCAGAGCATCTGTGTAATTATTTCCCATTTACCAGAATCATGGCATGATTTTACCAGCATAATTTGAATTTATAAGAGATACTATTAATATTTTGACATCATTTACAAGGCATTATGGCCATAGTTAATACACATTAAGATGAATTTTCATAGTTTATCGCAAATCTTTTTTTTCTTTGAAAATACATATGTGAATACAATTTCTGGTATTAAAATATTCATTATTTATGTGAATGAATATTTTGCATACAAGTAGGTAAGTACCCTGTGTGCAGGTCTTGTGTTTTTGGGGTAAGATGGGCTATGCTCCTTTGAGAGAGGTTCAGACGAAGATTTGCAGAGGCCTCCATATTGGTCTGAGTCAGGTTTTTCTCTTACAGGCTGATTTAACACAGATAAGTCCTTAAACTATTGACAACTACTCAATAATTAAGCATTAAGATATAATAAAGCCTTTCCCATTATTTGCTATACACCTTCAACTATTTTAACAAAATGATACTTCTTTTATGAAATTTAATAATATCAAAGGTTTTGTATTTGAACTGATAATATCCTTCCGGTGAATATCTGACCTTCCCTATGCTCATGGTCTGAAATTTCAAAGTTCTCTGTTTACTTTTTGGGGGAGAGGGTGTTTTGAGACAGGCTTTCTCTTTGTACTCCTGGTTGTCCTGGAACTAGCTCTGTAGACCAGGTAGCCTCGAACTCATAAAGACCCACCTGTTTCTCCTTCCTAAATGAAGGGATTAAAGGTGTGCACCACCAGTGGCTGGCCACTCTCCCTTTACTTTTATATTTGACTTATTAACATATAACACTTCTGGGGCTGGAAAGATTGCTCAGTGGCGAAGAGCATGTATCCCTCTTGCAGGCAACCTAGTTTGATATCCTAGCATCCATGTCAAGTTGCTCACAACTGCCCATTACTCAAGCCCCATGGTATTTAAGGCCCCTGGTTCCAAAAGCACCTTCAGACATGTGCACATATCCACACACAGATATATAAAAATACGCACAGTTAAAAATAATAAAAATAAACCTTTAAAACATAAGATTTTTACATTTAAAAACCTTTGATTATAGTAAATCCTGCTATATTCTTCATAAATAGAAAATTATGTTAACTTCAAAATATTTAAGATAAGTTTAAAAATGCTTTCTCACTAACTACACATCAATATCA
The DNA here is from genome assembly GCA_001685075.1 of Bramus lutescens. Taxonomy (NCBI): domain Eukaryota; kingdom Metazoa; phylum Chordata; class Mammalia; order Rodentia; family Cricetidae; genus Bramus; species Bramus lutescens. The sequence goes on along the minus strand of LOEQ01002265.1, from coordinate 90,564 downwards.
AATATTACAAATGACAAATGTATTATATATGTACCCAATTACAAATATATACTTTATTAATAGCCTTCTGGAATAAACTATAAAATACCCTTATTTTAGAATAAATTGTGTTTAGAGGGTTAAGGGTATAAGGTTACAAATCTAGTAAGCTGGGTAACTTGAGGTTAGGATTAGTCAATTCCTAACCATACTACAAGGAAGATAAAATGGCTTAAGGGATCATCCACCAAATGAATCATAACAAGGCTTCTGAAATTGCAAAATATGTTCTTTTAAAATTTCCTTCATATTGAAAGGTTCCCTTCAGATTTATTTGATGAAAAAATTAATATATTGTAAAGACAGTCTTTCCCCATTAAACATTTTAACTGTGTTTAAAAAAATGATAGGTACATTCGGAAAGGAAAATTTAAAAACATTTCTATTATGATATTAACTTTTTATTTTCAAGACATAAAATATGTAAACTTTCAAATAAAATCTAAAATTTAAACTCAAATTTATGTTTTATTGTTTGAAAGAATTAGTAAATAGCTCAAGTCTGCATTTTTGATATTAAGTTATAAAATTATTTTTTGTATATAAGGTTTTTTTATGTAGCAATAGAGAAGAACAAAATGATTACATTCACAGGAAATGGTTATAACTCTAGATCTTTATGTTCAGCAAAATGCATCTGACTCAGAAAGACAAATATCATATGTTTTCTGTCATATTTTGTAAATGTATGCCATGGAAATAGAAAGGAGACTGTGAGAAGACAGAAAGATTTCTAAAGAGTAGAGATTGTGAACTTCACGGGCAATGAACTATTTATGTAATTGAAACATTGATAACTATTTGGTAAAAGGTAAGGGACTAGAAAAACGCGAGAAGTGCATGATGGGAGAAAAAAGTCGTTGTTTGTGATCTGCTGGAAACTGCAGGGCCGTGTACAAGGAATCAAGGCAGACATTGTGTGTGCCTTCATGGAGCTTACAGCCATTCGGACAAAGGAAAGAAAAGTAACACTTGGCTCTCTGTGAGGCTACTGGAGAAGAGCAAGCGCTACAGAGACCCACAAAGGTAGAGAAATAACTTGCTAAGCCCGAGTGAACCAGCCTTTGTTTCATACTGTCTAGGAACTTTTAAATTATATTTTATTACTCTTGCATATCATTTATGGTTTTTACTTTTATTCATCATTTATTTAGTGAGTTTGCCTTACAGGCCCTTGCCACATATATTATGGCTAATGGTTTTGTGATTTGGTAGGAATCCTGTGTAAGAATGTGTGACTTTGCATCTGCATCTATTTCTTGGGCCTCCCCTTGGGCTCTTTCTCTCCTGTTTGTTTTGTCCTATTTCGATTTGTATTTGTTTTATCTTGTTACTATTTTTGATGCTTGTTTGATTTCTAATGAAAGATAGAAAAGATGTAGATTTGAATGGGAGGAAAGTGGTATGGTTCTTGGAGGAACTGAAGAAGAGCAACCATAACCAAAATATATTGTTTAAAAAATATATTTTAATAAATATATTGTTAATAAAAAATAGGGGAAAAAGAAAAACAGCATCATGAGAGGCAAATATGACTAAAATCCGAGTAGTGAACCCTGAAATCATATATGCACAAGTAACATAAGATGAACTAAGTAGGTTTTGCTTATCTATTTAGTGAGAGATATATATATATATATATATTTAGTTAAATATATTTAAATTCAATTGTTGAAGTAAAAACAACAAAAGAAAAGGTTGAAGAACAATATTCTTGGCAGGAAGCTGAGCTCAGTCGCATATGCTATAATTCACAGAGCCTAAAGGTTTTCTTCACTGGAGTGGAAAGGCCAAGGGTGCATAGTTGAGATGTCACCAGGACCAAGTGACCCTGGGCCTCTGAGCCTACTAAGGGAGTAGGAAAAATAATCAAAGGCCGTTTTGAAGGGACTGAACGCTTCCATGCAGAGGTAGGACAGAGAGAGGTTTCCATTTGTGAATGATCATTTTGTCACAGGTTGTATTTAGTGTCTTCCCCTGAGGGTGACCTGTGAATCAGGAGTAATACTGAAGATGAAAATAAATTCAGCAAAAAATATGGGAAAAAAACAACCTTTGGACTGTGAGCATGCTTCCTCTGATAGTGGCAGTCTTATTTATGTATTTACTTCAGTCTTACAAAAGAATAGTAGCAGGGAATGATGGCTCATACACACATTTACAGCATTCAAAACGCAGAAGCAGGAGGATTACTGGGGTGTGAAGCCACCCTATGCTGCACAGTGAGGTACAGGCCAGCCTAGACTACACAGTGTGACCTTTGTTGGGGGAGGTGGAGATAATGATCAGGGATGGTAAAAACTCAAAGAAATTAACACTTGCAAAAAGGGTAATATTCATAGTGTTTTGGCTTTTTCTTTATTGGTGTATGTCATGATTAGGGGTAGGGACAGGCCTCTATGAAAAAGTCACATTCACAGCAGCCTGAGACATAGGAGGTGGAAATTCCAGGCTTCTGTCGAAACTTCTGTAAGTGAGGCAGACTCTGAGGTGAGAGTCAAGGTGTGTACACTGTGCTCAAACCCTTGGTTTATCCTGGAGTATGCATGAGTAAGGCCAGGTTTTGAGGAGTGTGGGGGAAACTGGAGCTGGAAAGCTGAGATGCTCATCAGAGATTTCTACAGAATCCACTGGTTTAGTGAAAGACTTAGAACTTAAAACACCTTCTAATCGGAGGCATTTGATAGAAACCCTGTACTGACCCAGCAGACAGGCAGCCGGAGAGTTGTAAACACCAAGTTGATAGGACTTAGTTTTGCATTGGAACCAAGGAATAATACTGAAATGAACATATAGACAAGTAAATAATAATAATTCAAATACAAAAATAGTCCATCCTAGTCCAGTCAGAATAAAGATCAATACAACAATAGACAACAAATGCTTGAGGGAATCTGGGGAAAGGGAGCCCTCACTCACTGTTGACCAGCTTGCAAACTGATGAAGTTGCTCTGGAAATTAGCTGGAAGAATTCTCAAAACATTAAAAATAAATCAACCATATGACCCAGCTAGTGTGTGCCTGAAGGACACAATATCCTCCTCTACAGATACTTGCTCAGTCTTGTTCATCAGAGTTCTATGCACAATAGCTAAGAAATGGAAACAACCTGAATGTCCTTCAACTGATGAATGGATAGTGAAAATGTGGTACATATCCACTACAGAATATTATTCAGCTTTACAGAAAAATGAAATCATGAATTTTGCAGGTAAATGGATGGAAATAGAAAACATTATGTTGAGTGAGGTTACCCAGACATAGAAAGACACATCTTATGTTCTCTCTCATCTGTGGTTCATAGCTCCAAAGTTTCTGATATAGATCTATGAACAAACAAGGAATGGGAAAGGGGAGAGGGGAAGAGAACTCTGGAGAACAGAATAGTAATGATGTAGGTGATATTGAGGGAGAGACATAGAGGGGGGTTTTAATTGGGGAGGAAGGACAATGATGTAGAAGAGTGAGATGAGGGAGGAGAAACACTAAGAATTCTTGGAATTTTGTATTTATTTAAACATGTGTACAATATATACAAGTATGTACATGCATATATGTTTATGTAATTAAATTGTACAGCTTGGGGTGATCATACTCTCTCTAAGAGCCCAGTAAAAAGACCAGTACATAGCATGAGAAACTTCTCTTTTCAAATTGCTGGTCAGGAGAGTTAGATTTCTATAACAGCATATGTTTTTTGTATAGCCTTTTCTTGTCTCCCAGAAGTTGAAAATAAGTGTCTGTTGCTAAAGAGACCACACTAGGAGTATCTGAGCAGTAACTGGCACAAAAGCCTACTCCCTAAGAACCTTCTGCCACTATGAAAGCTGCTAACCAAAGAAGCCAACCCATAGTCCTGCCTAGCTGAGATGCCTGTGAACCACAGCAACGACCAGCATGGCAAGACATCCCTAAAGGCGCAGTAGTGGCTCCCATATCCTGGTGGTAACCAACTGTTGTCTAATTGGACTCAGGCCCCACTTGACAGGAGGGGAATCATTCCTGGCACTATAAACCTAGCCAAGTATTCATGGATAGCGGGGCCATTGACCTTAGAGCACAACCTACTATTGTCACTTTCTTAAACAGTATACATTCTAACTGCATTCTAAATTACTTATTCTGGCATACAGATAAGTGTAGACCTCACCCCTCATCAAATAAATAACTGCTGACAAACAAATACTAAATCAGACATCTACCAGATCAATACAGAGGGACGCTCTGGAGCAGTGGTTCTCAATCTGTGGGTCCTGACCCTTTGGGGGTTGAATGACCTTTTCACAGGGGTCCATATCAGCTATCCTGCATATCAGATATTCACATTATGGTTCATAACTAGCAAAACTACAGTTATGGAAAGCAATGGAAATATTTTCATGCTTGGGGTCATGAGGAACTGTATTCAATGATTTCATTGTTAGGAGGCTTGAGAACCATGTGATAGAGGAAGAAGATGGAACTCAGAGTTTTGTTTAGTTACTTATAAAGTCAGTGGACAGCTATAAGACACAGACTCTGCAGAGACATGTGAAAGAAATGAGGAATATGATGCTTAAAGCAAAATCAATCAGTAGAAAGCACCCAATCTAACCATTGAAGTCAGCAGATAAAAACTAAATAGCCATAATAACTGTATCTAGGGACTGATGAGAACATGAAAACACACAGAAGTAAGAAACTTCAAAACAGAAGAAACACAAGTGTCTATTAAGCATGGAAAATTAACATAGACACAAAGAAACTGCAAAATAAAGCCACAAGACTTCTCTCCATCTTTTGTGTTAAAATAGCTGAAGTTAGAAAGATAGAATCCTCAGCTCCAGTGTCTGCCACTGCACCAAGCTGGGATACAGAGGGAAGAGTCAGCTATTAGCAACACTGCTAAAGGAAGCTGGAGCCACACAAGCAGTAAGTATTGAGAGAAAGAAGAGAGACTGAGGCTAAATGTTGTGAAGGTTAACGTTTAATGGGTTTGTGGCAGAAGAACTAATGGAAATGATTTTTTTAAAGCTGGCAATTTTAAATGCTGGCTATTAGGTAGAGGGGTTAGAATCCACATGTACTGTCTCTATACCACGTACATGTTACAGGCAAACTTATAAATTGTTAAAAACTGTTTAACAGTATCTTTATCTTCTTATCCTATGACCTTACCCTACTTTCTGACACCTATTCTAGAGTTGTAAAATAGATGTTTATGAAAAGCAGTGAGCTAGAACTTTGATGTCAACTTTACAGATAGTGGTCAGTAACTGAAAACAGTTCAAATGTTCGAGGAAGCAGTTATGTATCCATACCATGTAATGTTTCATCAGGAATAAATCACATAAAAATTGTTTAGTAAGAGAAGCCAATCATGAGAAGTATATGTGATTTATTAATACAGATAAAAAGAACAGGGAGAATTCAAGTGTGTTGTGCTAGTAATGAAAGCAGGGAGGTAGCCTTGCCTGAAAATATCAGTGCATTGATTCAGATGCTACCAAAACTATGTTCAATAGAACACTCAGATTATGCTTGATGATTGGTTGGTCATTCTAAGAACAATGAATAGATTTTTTTAAAAAGCATAAAAATGTTTCTAATTGCATCCCTAATATCACTAAGTGCTCCAGTTAATCAGGAGTCACCATTTTTCTTTCTTCCTTCCTTCCTCCCTCCCTCCCTCCCTTTCTCTCTCTCTTTCTCTCTTTCTTTCTTTCTTCTTTCTTTCTGACAGAGTTTCCCTGTGTAACAGCCCTAGCTGTCCTGTAACTCAGAGATCATTTGCTTCTGCCTCTCCCAAGCGCTGGATTAAAGGCATGCACCATTACGGCCTGGTAAACATCAAAATTTTTATAATAGCATTTTTGTGGGGTTTAAATTTTTTTGTTTACATTTTTCTCTGCTCCTCTCTCTTCCTTCTCTCTCCCCCTCTACCCTCCCCTGTGATCCCCATGTTCCCAATTTACTCAGGAGATATTGTCTTTTTCACCTTCCTATGTAGATTTATGTGTGTCTTTCTGAGGGTGCTCTTTGTTGTCGAGGTTTTCTGGGGTTGTGGACTGTAGGCTGATTTTTCTTTGTTTTATGTCTAAAAGCCACTTATGAGTACATATTATATATATATGGGTTATCTCACTCAATGTGTTTTTTTCTAGATCCATCCATTTGCCTACAAATTTCAATATGTCATTGTGTTTTACCACTGGAACACCAGATTTTTGAATAGTATCACATGTATCAATTTATTAACTCATTCATCTTTAACATATGCAGATTCACATATGTGGTAGGTTGAATGTAATTGGCCCCCATAAACTCATAGGGAGTAGTGCTATTAGAAGGTGTGCCTTCTTATGATATGACCTTGTAGGAAGTGTGTCACTATGGAGGCTGGCATTGAGGTCTGCTATGCTCAAGATACATCTGCTCCAGCACCGTGTCTGCCTGCATGCTACCATGTCTACCATGACGATAGTGGACTAAACCTCTGAATATGTAAGTCGTCCAATTAAATGATTTTCTTTTATTAGAGTTGCTGTGGTCATGATGTCTCTTCACAGCCAGTATAACATGCTTTTACAAACATACATATAAGGTACATTAAATGCTAAATTTCCTGTTTTCTGTAATTTTTGCTAAAGATCTGAATTTGAGAAAAGTAGTTGAAAGCACTTTTAGGTTCATGTGTGAAAAAGAGAAAAGTAACCCTTGAGTACTTGCATGTTATTTCAAGCAGTACTTTCAGAAATTTTAAAATTCATGTCTCACTCTGCCCTATTTACAACTGAGAAATGAGACCTAAGTTTAAGTGACATTTTCAAAATTCAAATCCAAATGTGATGAAATTCAAAATCCATGTCCCAGTGTCTGTAGACTGCTGTCTCCCCAAATAAGCGGGCACCTTCTTTCTGTCCTTTTGCATTTAGCACCCATCTTTCTATGTAGTTATGGTATAAAGAGAGCACACATGGTCGATATCTGTTTTCAAAATAATTTTGGAGGGCCAGGCATGGTGCTTAATCCCAGCACTCAGAGGAAGAAACAGGTAGATTTATATGCATTGAAGGCTAGCCTAATCTACATACTTAGTTCCAGGACAGTCAAGGCTATAGGGTGAGACCCTGTCTAAACAAACACACAAAAACACAAATCAAGACAGAACAAAACATTGACTTTGATGGAGAATGAATCATAAGCAAGCTGACAGAATGGGATTGGCAAAACCAAGCAGATATTGACATGAGAAAGGTAGACTCATCGTTTACCTCATTTTTACCAATTACCACATTCATCATAAGTCTATTGACAGTACATATTTATTTTCTTTAATGGCACAATTTTAGAGACATCTTTATTAATACAGTTATCAAATTAATTTTCTACTATGAGCTTTATTTTTAGTATTGTCATTTTCTAGATTATATAAGCATAATTACAGAATCTTTGGGAAAAACAGCCTTGTAAAGGTAGAACTCATTACATGGTGTATTAAGTTTTTGTGACATGAAGAGTATAATAAGTCAAGAAAATTAGGAGACTAGTGAAGAGGTTTTATACCATTAAACAAATATCTATTAGTATAGAAGAGGAAAATGATCTAAAAGACAGCGAAGGTATCATCATATCTTCTCCCTGAAAGTAAGAAAGAACAGTTTCAGTATTAGTAGGTTCCTTTGAATAAAGTTGTGTAGCTATTTTGAAATCTTTTGTAAAAGAAACAAAACCATCTCACTGGAAGTTTTACACTGGCCGAAGCTCACACTGTTCTGAAACACCTTTCAGGTTTGGTACCAGTAGCTTGAATTGATTTGCACGATTCAAATAGTGCATCAGTGAGGTACTTTTCTAGAGAGGAAAGGATGCTCCTCGCTTCTGACTGTGTTCCTAATGGCCCTTTTCTATTGATGTCTGCTCAATGTTGCTTCTTCCAGAAGAGTCTGAATGAGCTCATGAGAAATTTGAAACACGTTGTCCTTTAGTTTGCTTATTAAATGCCTTTGCATTCCTTTCTATGTGTGTTTTTATTAGTCGTATAACTTCAAGGATGCTTTCCTAATAAATGAATAATGTATCTTCAGTAGCCAACCAAGTTCATTTAAACAAATATCTAACCATGGTTATATTTAGGATATAACTAATTAATTTTGAAATTGCTCTGTCGTTATACAATTCTTTTATTATTTTACTATACTTTATTTAAAACAAGGAGAAATTAACATTATCAAAGTATTTGGTTAGCAAAGTGAAAAGATGTCTTGGGAAGACTGACTATGTAGAGAACATGTGATTTCTTTTATATAGAAACAATATACTCAGTATTTATGTGACTCATATCAAGTTTATAGTATAGGCAGATATGACTTTAAGAAGTTAATTTTGATTTTTAAAATTTAGGCAAATCTCATAATTGGTAAGGTCTTTGTAGGCAGATTTAAACACTAGCTTGTTTTTCTATAATCTTTATGCTAAGAATTCTTTGGTAATTTTCAAATGATTTTTTTTGTTAAAAATTGTCAGGACATTTAAGCTAGAATCTTGGCAAAAAAAAAAATACCTACCAAAATCTCCGAGTGATTAAGACAATGTTTTATGGCTCTCTTAGTTTATCAGTCTTGACCTAGTGAGAAAGAACATTCACAAGCTCATCTTACATTTAAAATCAAGTTACACCCTGAAAAATTGATTTAAAATACTAATTGTTGGCTGTTTTTATTCAGAGTTATGGCAATATATTATTACTTACTTGTACTTTTATTATGATGTCTGATCCTATAAATTAATTTCTCACTTAGACCATAGAGAACAATTTATTTCATAAAATGAATCTTTGGTCACCCTACCTTCTGTTCTGGAAGTACTGGGGCAATAGTTGGGTCTATTGCAGGAGTGAAAACATTCTTGCTGCTTGGTTTTGGGGAAGTTGAAGGCATGAAAACTCCTGCATTGTCATGCTTAAAGTTGACTGGTTCTCTTTGTGAATACAGTGGACCGCCTTCTGTGGGCTGGAAGATCAAGAACACGACAAAGTGGTTACATCTCCAAGTAGACCCTTAAAACTTGGAAGAATATGAAGCTAAAGGGTTGAGGGGCACAAATAGGCATCACATTAAACAATACATGTTTTATTTGTTTTATAGCTTATAAATTATCTTAGAAAGGTTGTGATTATATCTCACAAACATGGTTTATATTTATAGCTACTTTTCAATTTATTCTTTGAGAACATTATACATGTATGTGAAGTATGACTAACAAAAACCCAGGGACAGAAATTGGGGCCCAACCTGAAGATCTTAAAAGCAAAGCAGTCAGCCACTGGTTCTTACCTCTACCTCAGTCTGAATTGGTAATCCTGCCTCCAGGAATCTCAGAATGAGACTGAGACAGAGCTGTCTTCTCTCATTTTATAATCCTCTCTAGTTCTGGTACTAAAGGTGTGTGCCACTAGAATTAAAGGCATGCACTGCCAGGTTTCTATGGAACTAGTGTGGCTATTGGGATTAAAGGTGTGTGTCACCACTGCCTGGTCTGTAAGGCTGACCAGTGGGGCTGTTTCACTCTCTGATCTTCAAGCAAGCTTTATTTATTAAAATACAGATGAAATGCCACTACATGCATGCAATGTGTTATGATTATAACCACCCCACATTTTCCCTTCTAACTTTTTTTGGAGTTTTCTAGCACATCTGTCTCTTAACTTCAGGTGCTTCTCTTTCTCCTACCTCTCTTCCTGCTCCTCCTCCACTTTTTTAATTAACATACCCCACTGCATCCAATTAGTAATGTTATTAAACACATTGGTGTGGTTCATCCATTAATGCATGTGTTAGCCATTAGTGACTACACCACCAAAGAAAAATGACTTTCCCTCTCCAAGACATCAACTGCCAATAGGACCCCAACTTTCAAATAAGGTACACAGAAGAGTTCCTGGAAAAAGTTTTTCAGTAAATAGTTGAGGAATTGAATGATTTAGATCTTGACTAACAAAGATTACAGGGGGAAGATCAGTAATTGTTGATGATAATTGTAACAGTATGTGGTAGTTTGAATGTAATTGGTCCCTATAAGCTGGTAGGAGTGGTGCTATTACAAAGTGTAGCTTTGTTGAAGTAGGTGTGGCCTAGTTGGAGGAAGTGTGTCATTGTGGGTGCAGGTCTTAAAGATTTCTATGGTCAATTTGTATGGTCAAAATACTGCCCAGTGTCTGCGTCTACTCCATATTGCCTTCTGATCAAGACACAGTCAGCACCATGTGTGCCTGCACTCTGCCATGCTCCCCACATGATAATGAATTGAATATCAGAAACAGTGCGTGAGCCACCGCAATTAAACGTTTTCCTTATAAGCGTTGCTGTGGTCAGGGTGTCTCTTCACCCTAACAAAGACACAGTGTTTACAGTAAATGAATACTACTGAAGGAACTTGGAAGTTCTCATTCTCAATTTCCAGTTAACCGCAAGGATTTGTAAAGAATCTTACCATCCCAGGAGTTTCTGGAGCTGTGCCTACAAAGGTGTCAACAGCTAAATGATGCTGTCCTCCTTGTACATCCTGAAGAAGCAGAGGGTAAAGAGGTCTAAATCAGTGAGGGGTCAGCATACATTCCTTTGCCAATCAAAGCACTCCAGAACAATTCAACTTCTTATGAGTTTAGATTTGAGAAAGAGAAAGGCCACTGTAGGCAGGAGAGAACGGACACTCAGTTCTGCCTCAGGTGTGGAAGTCTATTAAGCATCAACCGCAGGGAATTCTGTGTCTGAATGCGATGAAGCTTGGAATATGAGATTTTCTAGTGTCATGGTAAGAGAACAAGTACAAGTGACCTCACATCCTGGTTACTACTAGTGACTTGCTCCCCAGATACAGCCTCAGACTTGTTCTATTACCTTCTATCTGATCCCTAAGACACTCAGAGAACACCCCTACTCCCTGACCATTCCCATTCCAGGACTGAATAGTACTTGAGTATTCTCCCTCCAAAACCATCCAATGCAAGTTCTGTAAGTCCATGCAAGGGCACCTAAGAAATCTTTCTATGGTTTCTTATGTGCGTTCGCATAACAATGTATAGGTAATCTGACTTCATCCATCTAGAAGTGTGCTCTTGGTGATTTTTATTTGAAAGACACACTTGTGTTTAATAAAGAAGCAAGAAGTACCAAATTTATTTTTATATATTAAAATTATGCATTTACTTACAGGTTCTGCTTGTTGTGGTATGTATCCAAATTGATTATAGAATGGTATCTGTCAGAATTTTGAAAAAGGTATTAGATTAATTGTGACAATTTTTGTCATAAATTTTTGAAAAATGATCACTTAAAATTATATGTGTTTTACATTAATTAAATGTTTTTTGAAAGTCTACATATTTTAGCTTTCAAAAATCAACTTTGAATGTTAAGATATCTTTTAACACATATCATGAGAGATCTGAATTTAAACTGAATTCTCAAAATTTGTCTTAGGCTTAGAAAATGAATATATGGTATCAAATTGTATTTCAATTTCTAGTGATCACAAGTATTTTACTTTGCAATCTTTCATATTTTAGTGTTTTCATAATAAGCACATAAATATATTTATATCACATATATTACCAATAAATTATTGTATGTACATATATATTTATATGTATATATACATACATATACGTAATATATGTGATATAAATATATGTGTATATGTATATATATAATGAGTACTTGTAGATTTTAAATGTAAGAAAAACCCAATTCAGAAAAAATATCAGTTTTGAACCTGATTTTATTAGAATAATTTACTGACTATTCATTGGGGTTATAGGCTTAGTGTGTTGCCACATTAGTTTAGAGTTTGCTTCTAGGAGAGAGACCATGTCTGATTCTGTGAGGTCAAGTGATTGAGTGCACTATCCATCCTCAATTATTCTTTTCTCAGGGTACTTACCTTTTTCCAAAATTGAACTAATCAGATTAAAACCAAACCCACATAGTACCTGCTCCTCAAATAGCTGTGGGCCTGTTTGCTGAGGTGATGATGTGCCCACTTGTTGAAGTTGTTCCCAGGGCAGAAACATGTAAACTGGGTAGTACCCAAACATCTATGTGTAAATACAGAAGTACACAGGAAGTTTCATTAGATCTGGATGAACAATATTTCTCACTCTTTTAATATCAGTAATACCTTTAACTTGGTATTTTATGTATGAAATACCATCCCAAGCAAATACTGAACTGTGCATAGCACTTTTACAGTGTTGCCAAATTTAGAAACAACTTGTACCCAAAGTGATACCAGACTTCATTTTTAGAGCTACATACTTAAAGAACTTAGTATTCAACTAGGTAAATGAAGCATGTGTTCTTTTAACAAATAGTATCTTAAAAATGTTATATATAGATTAGTATGCAAGCCTCTAAGGAGAGATAGTCTATGCAGTATTTTTTCCTATAATCTTGAGAATTGTAATTCTACAGAACATGATATTAGAAGTTCTGCCTAGTGAATGAAAAGGAAATTAAATTCTTAATTATTTACATTTTATTACAATAATTCTTGGGCGATCAAGAGGGCTCAGGATTAAAAGCATCCTCCAGTAGATGACCTGGGTTTCCTTGCCAGCACACACATGGTGGCTCAAACCACCAGTTAACTCCAGTTCTAAGACATCCAATGCCCTCTTCTGACATCTTGAGGTGCTACATGCCTGTGGTGCACATACATACACATAGGCAAAACACTCATAGATGTAATAAATCTAAATGCATTTTAAGAATAATCTTTATGAATTTTAGAATATTAGAGAAACTTAGGAAGTGATAAAACAAATAAAAGCACCAATGTTGCTGTCCGTTGGGATTCTAGTTATGTCTGTGTGCATGTACATAAAGAACCTGTGGAAAATAAGGAGCATGGTACATGGATACATTGTTTAATGCTGTGTTATGTTTTGTATCATCAGATGAGTACAGTAGCTATAACAAAAACAACCATGTTTCTGAAATAAATACAATTTGCATAATAGGTTTTTATCCTGGGCAAGAGTGAAAATTAAACATTCAGAAACCCAACAATATTTGTCGGGTCAAGCAAGTGATACCGAGTGCCTAAGGTGGAGCTTGGTGTTTGTAATTTTCAAAATTGCCCACTAAGCTTTTGATGTAAAGCCACTGTAGAGAGCTGGATTAGTGGTTAAAAACGGGGAAGAGTACTGACTTCTAATTCAGGTATTTAGTTCACTGGGATAAGACACTTAATCTCGTTAAAACTATGTTTCCTGGTCCTTGAAATGAAGTAATCGTGTTTGCCACATATCTGACTCTCTCCATACTTGCAATATGCAATGAGATAATGTCTAGAATTGTGTTATTATGTAATGGCGGTGGGAGTGAAACTTAATTGCATAATAACACTTACAGAAAAGACAAAATAACTTTGAGCAAGTAATAGTCTTCATGTTAATAGTGATTTATATGTAGCCCTATTTCTTTGAATCTGAGGTATTATATAATTAGCTAGTATTAACAAGACTGTCTCTATTAACATAACAAATTTGTTAGTTAATATAAAATTAATTTTTTATTATTGAAGGAAAATTTTCACTTAATTATAATATGATGCAAATCATAAGCACTGCATTCAAGAGTGTGGGACGTTTCCAGTGGAGTTTTATAAGCTATAAATAATGTATGTCAGTGTTATTGTGCAATAAAAATCACTATAATGTGTATTATTTATATCTACATAAATGCAAGATTCTCTGAAACAAAGTTTGAGAGGGTACAGAGTCAGCTCCTGGGATTGCTCTTTAGTTGTTCCCTGGTTTCGGCACTTAAATACACAGAAGACGTGTCCTGCCTTACTGAACTCTTTCCCTCTGCATAGTGATGTTGTAGGTATGCAAGGGTCCCAGAGATTATCTATTTGGCTCCTGTTTTTAAAGAATCAAGTAAACCCAGCATCAGTAGATGTCTAGAGGCCAGTGATGGTGCCTCTAGCCAGTGATGGGTGATCCTCAGGTGACAAAGCCCTGATGCTGGAGACCCAGGAGAGCAAGAGGTAGTGCTATAGAGAGCGCAGGTAGCCGCATCTGTGTTAGCCATGGGATTCCGTCCACTCACCTGTGTTTGATCCTGAGGCGCTTTGAAGGGAACCACATAGGACATCTGGAGAAAACAGACAGACAAACCCAGAAAATCATATAAACAAATCATACTCGAGTTGTTACTTAAAATTCTTGATCTGCTTTACCTAGAGCTAGCTTCTCATGTATTATTTGCATTAGCAATATCCACTAATGTTTAATCTTCTACACAAGTTATTATTCATGCAAATTATGCATCTACATACTCCTGATTACTGACTATAATCTAGGGTAATAGATTTTAATGTTATTTTTATACTTAAAATTAGAAAATATAAGGAGATGCTTTCCACTGTGGTTGAAACAACATAGGAGACATAAGACATAATAAGACTCTTGTGATATTTCAAAGTTTTGAATTATCACAGCAGCCTTTATGTTCTGTCTTACAGCAGCAAGATGGAATAAGTTCCACTTACAAGGTTAGCACCCTGTGGGGTCTGTGGTGGGGTCTGCTGCTGTGAGGGTTCTGGTTGGCCAGCCTGGCCTACTTGGGCAAGACCAAACTGTCCTGAGAAAGGTATCTGATTTGGGAATAATCCAGCAAAGCTCTCTAGTGTTGAGAGTGGGAACTGTAGGCCTCCTGGGACCTGAGCTTGCTGCTGCTGCAGCTGCTGCTGCTGCTGCTGCTGCAGAATCCCAGGGAAGGGAGAAATCCAGGGGTTAAATGCACCCTGTGAAAAACAAAGATAGAAAGGAAACATTACTCTCTCATATTAAAAGAACTTGAAATCAAGACTTAGTAATAAAAATAAAAATGCAGACAATTTATATATATTTAAGTTTTATGAGAAGACATCTCAGCTCCTTATAAACAAACCAACCTCACAAATGGGAGGTTTTCAACTGTCATGAAAAATATGAAATGCAAGGAGTTGAAAAAAGAACACAAGTTTCTGCAGAAATTTGACTGAGTTCAATTTTTTTTCTTTACTATTCCATTTGGTTGGCTAGATACGGCTTTGTTTAAAATGGTTAGCTATCTCAAAAGTCATCAGAATTAGTTCCCGGCACATATAAAATTCTTAACAATATAAATAGATGCTTTTGTTCTCATTCCACACCATAGGACACACACATCAGAAACACATTCCCTCTGAACTATTTATTTACATAATAATACCTGAAATCCCAGTGGCAGAAGTTGACCATTATTCAGATTGAAGAGTAACTAGAAAAGGTGAGAAAACAGGAAAATGAGATGATTATGCATTCTGAAATGTATTCTACAGAGTGAGCACAAGCCAGAGGTAGTTGACTCACTTCAGTTGTGAAGTCATACATTTCTCCACTAAGACTGCCTTAAACCACAGTGATTAGAGGTTCGAGTTGAAGACAAGGTTCGAGTTTAGCAATGCTGCCCCTACTATGAATGACACCGCACAGTTTTATCAGCTTAAGTTTTTCTTATTGAAGGGACATTTTCATTTAATTATATGTGGAGTCAAATCAGAAATGCTGCGTACAAGTGACAAGTTTTCAGTGGCATTTTATAGCAGATGAGTAATGTGTTTTAGTGTTATTTGTAATAAAATAAGGGTGTTATATGTTTATGCATCTGTGTTTAATGCCCACATTAGTACTACTGGAACAAAGTGTAGAGATGATACCGTGTTTGGAGAGCTGACAATTACAAAAAGAAGACAAAACAACTCTTTAGAAGCCACCTGGTAGACAAAACAACCATACAGCCTGGAAATATGATTGGAGATGTTTAAGACCCAGTGGCCTGCATAGGCTTTTATCTCTTTCCATCATGTTTTCACTTAGAGAACACAGGAGAACGGCCTAATTACTTAAACTAACCTCGTGACTGTTGCTAGCAGACAATAGGCGATGTGAGACAAGCTAAAAAAAAAATAAAGAAAATGGTGAGGAAAGGGAATTGCATAGGTTTCTATGCTGAAATCAAGAGCACCGTGCTCCACTTACCGGGGCTGAGGATGTAGCTCCTAGGAGTCCAAGAAGAATTATAATTTTCATTTTCAGATGATATACCTACATGATGAGTTGTAATACTTAGCATTAAAAGGTACTCTTTGCTTGAAATTTCATGACAAAAATAAAGGCATAGCAAAGTTCTTCAGAGGGCACTGGTAACCCACCTGCTAGCTGAGTCAGTTTTTCTATATTTACTTACATTTTATGGCTTGAAATAAGAGTTATCTGTATGACTATCTCTTAATGTAGGTATTTATGAAGAAAATTGTTTGCTTGACCATAAAACTGATTTAGTGGTAGATGATTTAGCCATATCACTGTTAGCCTCGGACTGAAGGGTATGCATTCTCCAGTCCGTGAAGTGCCCGCCCACCCCCACCTGCCTGGG
Source organism: Bramus lutescens (assembly GCA_001685075.1). Taxonomy (NCBI): domain Eukaryota; kingdom Metazoa; phylum Chordata; class Mammalia; order Rodentia; family Cricetidae; genus Bramus; species Bramus lutescens. The sequence goes on along the minus strand of LOEQ01002265.1, from coordinate 74,080 downwards.
ACCATCCTTGTTATAAGGATGATCTTAGTGTCTGCAGTGAAAAAAGATCACAACAAATATCTACCAGTCCTAGGCCAAAGAGAAAATTCCCATTAGAAGTCTAATAATCTTCATGATTATTAGCTGTGGTGGTGGCAGCCTTGTCTCCCTCTTCCAGGAGAAGGTAAACAGCACTTGCTATACTTATGGTAACTGGTGGATACTTCTAACCTCTTGCCTCTACCTGTAAAAATACCTACTGTATTTCAGACTGCGGCCCTAGCCACACATCGGGGTGACCACTGTAGTGTATCAGAGTTTGGTTTTTGAAATATCAAAGCAAAGATCTGATATCTTACCTTACTCCTTTGTAAGATCTGTGTCCCTTTCTTTCTCAGTTCTGCTCTTCAGATCGTCTCTTAAAATTTAAAACCCGTCTTTAGAAAAAAAGGGACCAATCATCATTGAAAGGGACCAGTGATTCAGTGGGTTTTAGACAATGGCTTAGCTAATAACCCCTTTCCTCATCATCCCCGTGGTGTATGAATTCTCACACCCTAAGTAATGCTTTTCAATTACCCCTGAGACATTTTTCTGGGATCACTCTTGGTTTCTCCTTGGTCGTGACTAACTCCCCTGGGTTAATTTTGTTCCACTCATTTGATCATCTTTAAAATAGATACCTTAAATAAGTAACCCAAACCCTTTACGAAACTTAAACTCCATAGGTGATGATATTTTTCCTCTAAGAAGAAAATTCAGACTGCAAATATAACTCAGATCTTAGTAAAAATACAAAGCTTAGTTGGCAACAATATTATCCAGGGTTCTGCCATTAGGCTGAGGTAATGTGAACTAGACTTACTTGTTAGTTTATTTTTTATTTGAAAATAGATTATTCTCTTGTATAATTTATCCAGAACATAGTTTTCCCTCCCTCCACTTCTAGCTCCCTCTGCCCATCTCTCCTCGTCCCCAAGTCCATATCCTCTCCTTTCTCTTCAGAAAAGAGCAGACTCCTAAGAGACAACAACTAAACCTGATAAAACAAGATGCAGTAAGACAAGGCAAAAGCCCTCAGATGGAGGCAGGACAAGGTGACCCAACAGGAGAGAGAGTCCCAAGAGAAGGCAGTAGAGTCAGAGACACACCTGCTCCCACTGTCGGGATCATTTCTAGAGTTTGTCATTTTAGCTTTTTGAAAACAGTAGTGAATATTATTCCATTTATGAAGCAAAATCCTAAAAAGTCTGAACTTCTAGGTATCTATGAAATGAATATCCTTAAATTAATGAACATGAAGTATAATTGTCTTCAGTTTTATATATTGAAGTATAACAGTGTTATTGACTTCACATCATTACTAATTTAAACTTATTTATTAAAAATAGTTAAGTGTTTATTTTGAGTGTTTGTCAATATTTTAGTAGTCTATGCTCTTATATTTTAGGATCACAAGTATTCTGGTACTGAATTATTGATTAATTTGCATTATGGGGAATTAGTCAGTTAATTTGATCTTACCGTGTATTAAAGCAGAGCTAATGGCATTCTAAAACAAAATTGTATCTGTTTTAGTAAGATGGTGCTTATGACGCAAGGATGGGTTATTTGTGTAATAAACAGAAGCCATGAAGACCCAAAGCATTAGTTAAAATAACATGGCCATTTTCTGGACGAGTGAAGAGATGTTTTATGTTTTTCAAACTAGGTTTTATGTATTTCAAAATAAATTTTCAGGATTAGATATTTAGGCTAGAACGTGATGGCTAATTTAATGTAATAACCAGTTTTTCCTCAAAAATGCAGCCCATTATTGAGTGGACAAACTAGGCAGGTTTTATGTTTCCTGATGCAGACAAATTATATATACGTGTGTGTATGTATATGTGTGTGTGTGGGAGAGAGAGAGAGAGAGAGAGAGAGAGACAGACTTTGGTTTATTTTGAAAACTGTCAAATTAAATATACTGTAAATTAACAACCACTTGATAATTTATATTATACATACAACAGGGTGCTAGGAAGCTAACCCTACTTCTAAGGCAGGAATTTGTCAAGGCTTTGCACTAAACAGAGATGAAGGTATCCTGATATGAGTAGTTTCATCTTGCTTTATTCTTAAAATTTTGAAGATATTTGGGGGGATCTTGTTTTATTTTCCTTTATTTAAATTTTCTATTAGTTGAATATCTTAAAGAAAAGTACTTTAGGGGCTGGAGAAAAAGCTCCATGGTTAAAAGCATTTGTTGCTCTTGTAAAAGAACTGGGGTTGGTTCTCAGCACCCACATTAGGTGGCTCAAAACTGAATGTAACTATAGTTCCAGGGTCTTCACACTCTCTCTGGGCTCCACAGACACCACAAGCACACACATGTGCACATACATGTACTCAGGCACACACACATGCATTTAAAATTAAAATAATTTTAAAAGTAGGTGAAGCTTCCCATACGTGTAACAGCTGAAACAACTGGAAATCAACAGGCTGTGCCTTAATATAGGACAGTTTGCAAGGCCCTGGATCCTTGTAAGCACTGATCTACCTGAGGGGAGACAAAGGCCTGGCTTACATACAGTAGTATGGGCATCATCTGTGTCTGTCTGTCTTACTCCATTCTGCTGTACACATTCTCATTTCTATAACTCTCATTTTCCCAGAACATATTTCTTTATACTTTACTAAACAAATGGTTTGCTTAATTGAGGGAAGAAGAAAGATGAGACAGACCTATGGCAATGGCATTTAGTATAGGCTAAGCTTCAAGAATACAGGGTCCCTGCTCCTTGCCTCAGTAACACAGTAGAGTTGCCCCTATGGTGTAGGTGTTGAAGAGGTGTCCTACCCTGAGGGCCTGGAAGCAGGAGAATTGATCCAGACCCTTGCTCTTTGCTGCAAGGGATGAATAAGCCTGGGGCAATGCTGAAGAGCTCATCCTGGTGGTGAGGATGGGGTAGAGCTGGCCGGTTGACCAGCCCTGCAACTACCCAGGCCAAGAACCAGGGTTTTGAGTTGGCCCACCAACATCCACCCCATCTACGATCTGCTGGAGAATCTGAGGGGGCCTGTCTTGCTGATCCAGAGCTGGGTAAAATCAGGATATCTAAGATATCTAACAGCATCAACAGTGTGGTAGAAGCCAGAGGCCTTGAATCAGACCATTGACTCTTTATAATGAATGCTTGCAAGTGGAGATATATAGACAAAAGGGTTTACTGTGACTTACTGTGTCAGGCTACAGCTTCCAGGAAAAAAAATTTTCTTTTTCTTTTTTCTTTTTTTTCTTCTCTTAAATTTTATTTTATCTTCCCTGACTCCCTACCACAGCACTCCCATCAGTGCCTGGGTCAGGGAGAAGAGCTAGTCCGGTGGTCATAAGAGCAGGAGAATTGTTCCTGATCCCCATCAGCTGCAGCACTCTGGAGAGCAGACCCTGCACCTTCCCAGGGCAGCACAATAAAACCAAGGCTATTAGTGCAGATGTGCGTGAGGGAGCTCCAAAGTTGTGAGCATGGGAGAGATGTCTCCGTTTCTCATCTGTCCTGGGGCATCATGGACACGGGAAAGAGGCCCCCTCCCATCAACGTAAGATGGGAAGGTAGGAGAACTGGCCCTGTTGTCATAAGAGTGGGAGAGTTACCCCTTCCTTACCCCACAAACTGCAAAACTAGGGGAGAGCAGGCCCTGCACCTTCCCAGGGTAGCACAATAGAGACAACCCAGTTAATGTAGGCGTGGGCGAACCAGTTTTGCAGTTACAAACATGGGAGAGCTGTCATCATTTTTCATCTGGTGAACCAAATCTACAGTTGCCCAAGTCCAGACCTAGAGCTATGACTTCGCCCACCCCAACATCCACCCCATCTCTGCTGGAACACATGAAGGAACCTGACCTGCAGACCTCAAACTGTAGGATCTCCACAACATAGGGCAACAACAGTCTACCCAGGAATAGTCCTGGTGAGGACCCAGCATCAACAGTGTGGTAGAAACCAGAGGCCTTGAACCAGATCAATGACTCTGCAATGAACACTTGCAAGTAAAGATACATGAACAAAGGCGTTTACGGCATAGCTTACTGTATCACACTGCAGTTTTCATGATGAGATTTAAAAATTTTTCTCCTTTTAAATTATTTTTATTTTTTTCTCTTAAGTTTTGTTTTATTTTGGGAGGGTGTAGAGGCAGAGGGCAGATGCAAAGGAACAGGGAAACGAATGGGATCGAGTTACATGTTGTAAGTAACACATACAATAAAAATTATTTTATCCTGGGAAGTTGCAAGGGCAGAGGGAGCATTTGAGGGATCGGGATGAATGGGATCAAGAGATGCTTGATGTGAGAGACACAAAGAATAAATAAAAAAGGAAGATTTTTTTAAGAGCATAGTTTCTCTTCTAGAGAGTGTTGGTTGGATTCCCAGTACCCATATGCCCATTTACAACTGTCTGTTGTTGTAACTCGTTCTACAAAATCCAACCCCACTTTATAGATTCCACGTGCATCAGGGTAGGTGTGTGCTGCACGGTTCTACATGTAAAACATCCATGTGTAGTAAAGAAAAATAAATAAAAAGGAAGTACCAGAATTGTGATTAGAATGCTTTTTATTATTTTTATTTTATTACTGTATAAATAATACCATTCAAAATTTCCACTTCCTTCTGTCCTCTCACTTCCCTCCCACTCCCCCACTCTCCCTCCTCCTCTCCCCCTCCAGTCCTAAGAGAGGGCAGGGTACCCTGCCCTGTGGGAAGTCCAAGGCCTTCTCCCCCTCCATCCAGGCTTAGGAAGGTATGCATCCAAAAAGAATAGTATCCCAAAAGCCAGTACATGCAGTGGAGACAAATCCCAGTGCCATTATCATTGGCTTCTCACTCAGGCCCAATTGTCAGCCACATTCAGAGGGTCCAGTTTGATCCCATGCTCATCCAGTCCCAGTCCAGCTGGATTTGGCGAGCTCCCATTAGATCAGGCACACTGTCTCAGTGGGTGGATCAATCCCTCGTGGTCGTGACTTCATTGCTCATATTCTCTTGATTCTTAATCTAGCATTCTTTCCAAGGCAGATAAATGTCTAACTTGAGAGAAAACACATTAATTAAATAATAATTATAATTATAGTAATTATATAATTATAATAATTGGCAAAGTATAGAAAATTGAGTGGGTTTATATATTCTCAGAAATGAATTGTGATTTAAATCAATAGGTTTTTGTGACCAAGAGTTACTTACTTAGTAGCTTTTTCAGAAAACCACTGAAGAAAAAAAATACCAAGTTTTGATCTTTTTAATTAATGATGCTTATTTTTAATTTCTGTGAAACTCTAATAAGGTACAATATCATGCTATTTTAACTTCTTGCAAAACATGTACCACTGACTGATGACTAATATATCTAATTATTTTATTTATCTGATGTTTTAATCTTTAGCGTTAGTAATAGTAAATTTTCATACTTTATTTTTCACCTCTATTGCACAGCTTCATTAGATCAAGACTTCTGCATTGCTCACTGCCTTACTCCTGGTGACTCTCCTAAAGACGCTTCACAAATATTTCTTGAACAGTTGAATGATGACTTATAAATTCTAGACACGTTTTACACAATGAAGTTAAATATTAAAGCACAAAAAATATTGTCATAAAATATTTAACAAAGACATTATTTATATCGCTTAAATGATTGCTCTTCTCTATAGAAACTCATTTTGTCAAATGGGTGAATTATAATATAATTATTTAGATGGCTTTTTATAGTCTAAGGAAAAATATAAGTACAGTTTAATTTAATTTTTTCTTTACAATAGACTCTATTGCATCATTTCTGGTGCTTATCTAAGAAAAAAAGTGGAAATTTGTAATTATATGCTTCCATACATTTCTGTACTTCAGCAATTTTAAGAACAACCACTTCTGTTTTCCTACTTGAATACTGAATCTGAATGTTGAGAGACAGGTATAGATGGGAGAAATACTGCCAGATAAAAGGATCAGAAGTGGGAGAGAGTTACAAATGTGAAGCTATTAAAAATGATGCTGCAAACTAAATGCTGGAAGTCTGTTTGATAAGCTAAGGTTAAAGCATCAATGTGGGTAAACTTACAGAAGACTAGACACGTTTGTCACACTGAGCCAACTTTCTGAATATTCAGCTACATCTAGTTATTACTCATTGGTTATCCATGTTCACATAATTTTGTTCTCTGTAATTAGGGACAGACACTGTCACCCTTAATTTTTATCTTCTCACAATGTCTACTTGTCTTTGCTGTAGATGCTGTGATGTGCTAATTGTAGGCCCAGGAAAGGCTCAGGACCTTCTTTTCCAGATGCTGGGAATTGTCATCAGGCAGCATCTTGGGAATTCTTCCCCTCATCCTCTAAGGTTTTTGCCCTTCCCGGTCTCATGAATACCCTGAGACTCAATGATGCCCAGACTACTCACAGTCCCAGCTTCTTCAAGTCCTCCATGAGTCTGAGGATTACACACCATCTTCATTTTCCAGGTTCTGTTGTTACCTTCTTTCCTGTTCTGTACTGGAATTTAGCTTCAAGGATCCTTAATAAATTCCTTGAATGCCAATCTGCACTTCAAAATCTCCAGTTCAGCCTCTTTCAGGACCTCAGCCTGAGACACTGGCCAAGATTTTGAAATGAAAAAAATCTTAACCATAAATGACATAAGGAATCAATCTTATTGTATCAGGAGTAATCCATTACTCAGGACTGAATCATAGGTATTATGTTTGTTTCCCAAGATCATAGTATAATATTCAAACCTAAACTTCTTATTGACTTGTTGTGAATTTTAGAAATTAGCACCAATATTTTCTGCCATAAACATAAAAATCAGGGATAAAATAATTAAAGAAAATCTCAAGGCCTTTTTTGACCTTTTATGTAGAGCCTATTAGTGAAGATTTTTATTGAATTTTGATTTAATAAAGTGTTTTTAAAACTTCCTTCTGTCATGCTGTTGTAATGCATTTCTAACCAAAAACAAAACAAAAACAAAAGCCGAACTTCAAAGACAGAAAGAGATTTCTCTTGGTGAAAAGAAGTCCCTGGCAGTCTTGCAAAGTATTCTGCAGACATTTTAGCTGTGGGTTATAAAATTAGGAACAATATAAGTCTTCAAAAAATCCTCACAGTTAACTTCAGTTTGTTTGTTTCAAATATTTAACTGGTGCTCATCTTGAGAACAGACCATATGATGTGGGGGTTGGGAGTGTGGACTGTGGAGTCATTCTACCTGGTGATAATTCTTAACTCTTTCATCTGCAAGTTCATGAATTGTGAGCAACTTTTAAATCTTTCTCTCTCTGAGATATTACTTTCCTTATTATAAAATGGATCAAACCTTTTAAGGTTGATATGATTAAGGTCTTGGGGGTCAGATTAAGCAGTAAGTGTTGATTCAGTCAATAGATACTTTGAGCATCACTAGAGCCTCAATGTAGACACAGAATACTTATTTGTTGAAAGAATGAAGCACTTAATTTCACAGTATGGTGAGTTGCTTCATATTTGTCGTGAGAAAGAAAATGAAAAGCAAAGATCCAATGTGATATTACAGAGCATCCACAATCTATTCAGGTAAGGAAAAGCTCCATTTTAAAGGTATGTAAGCTTAAATTCTTTCATGAGAAAACTTGGCATAAATACAAAATATGAATTTTGTGGTATTATTATAAAGACTCCACTCCTTTATATAGACCCTTATCCCTTTAATTCTGTCCTTTCCTTTAGTGAATGGTATGCTGATAAACTAAATCTCTGACCAAACTAACTCAATAAATAAACAAATAAATAAATGACCCAAAACTCCCCAAATGACTCAGATAAATAAATGACTCAAAACTCCCCAAACAGACAACAAAACAAAACAAAAATAACAAAGCAATAAAAGGTGTCTGGCCTTTGAAGTAACTCCATTTTTTTATGTTATTTCTACCAAGTCAAATTCGAAGTTGCTGTCCAAAAATGGGCTATTCACTATTGAATGTGAAGAGACAGTAACCACATGGTTGTCACACCATTGCCTTCATGAACTCTTCAGTCAACCAATAACCAATAACATGGTTTAGTTGCTGACCCTAGTACTTTTTAGGATGCACTGTAAACAGTGTGACAATACTGCTGTAAGTTAGAGTGTCAAGTATCAGGTTCCTGGTGATGTGGTATGAATATATTTTCTCATTGGATCCCCCATGAACCTACAAAGTTTGCTTATTATCATTCTACTGATAAGCAAAAAAATTCTAAGAGGTTGGTTTGCGAAGTGTGATCTAGTTCTTTAGCAGAAGAGTTCAAATTTGAACTGTTTGCAAATTAGTGCTTTTTTAAGTGTCATAGTCTTTGCATTTACTTGGGACTGAAACACTGGATAGTTTTCTCAAGCATCTTTGATTCTGTTGGTTAATATTTATGTTTTTATTTGCTCTTTGAGAGTTTCATACAAGATCATATTCACCCATTTCCCAACTCTTCCCAGACATACCCCTTCCTACTCACAAAGCTTTATGTCCTTTTATTTCTAAATCTTCTAAGACCAATTCAAGCTGCCCAGGTATTCTCAGATGTTTTTCCATTGGAGAGTGGTTGGCTTACCAGGAGCTGTATTCTAAGACTGATTAAAATTTTCTTTGAGGATTTTGTGAAAATTCCCTAGATCTCTTGCAGGCTACAGTTCTCCATGTATACTCTTTTAATCAATGCCTTCTTACAAATTTTCTGTGATTGTTAGAGAATTTCCTAACCATTAAGTAGGCAATTTATTTTTGTTTCTTCAAGAACCTTAACTGGCTTGCATCTGCTGTGAGGCAATGAATCCAGGATTATTCCAAACATCAATGTACTTAGTTGAGATTACTAAACATGAAGGTCACTCGGTAATAGTGCCTATTGTTCAGGTTATATTTTAGCTAAGAAGCATGATATTTCTCTATTTCATTTCCAAGGAGCTTTTCTACCTGCAATAACAATAACTGGAAGCAACCAAAGCCAAAAACGAATTAGCCAGAATCACAGACAACTTTCTTATCTTAGAATGCTTTTTAGAAAGGACAAGAGCTGTGGAGGCACCAGATTCATGAGCATCTGGTATGTCAGTAGGCAGACTTATTTGGAAGTTGTATCATTTTCTATTTTTATCCAATAAGAAGTTCTTGAGGTTTATGAAATTATTTCCAGAGATCGCTCATTTTTTGCAGTCATATTTATGACTACATTGGAGGCATTAAGAATTTCAAATGTGTATACAATTATTTTCAAGAATATTTTGGCTATTCTCTGCTCTATTCTTTAATATGTAGATGTGGATACCTGACATGCAGACCATTCCCTGCATTCTCTCATAAAACTTCACACTGGGAACCTTTTTCTGAATAACAATGCTAATTAAGACATAAATAACATATCACCTAACTAACGTGTGGACTGCATCAAGCCCTGTACAAAGGTTTTATTTGTATAAATCAGTTCAATTGCACTATTTCTCACTACAGCCCTCAGACATATTTAGATGTGATTTTGATGCTCTCATTTTCAAGTGAGAATCACAAGGCTCATTAGGATTAAACAGTCTTACCAAGAATATATGGATGAGGTCTGGTGTCAGAATATAAACTGAAGACTAACTCCAGAATGTTCTTTCTGGACAACCACATTAAAACATGTGTGCTGAGAGTGATGATCTTCTGGCAAAGATCTAATGCACGTAAGATCACATTAGTATTAAAATGTGTTTCTTATATTATTGTGGTAAAATCACACATAGGGATCAAAAGCATTCAAACAGTACAGGCAACTTATCACTAAAACATCTCTCTGATGACTACAACACCCTAGAAAAATCTCACCTCATGATTTCATTCTCAAGACAGAAACTGAGAAAACACGTCTCATATATAAACCACTATAAAGTGTTATAGAATTGAATGTAACTCAAAGGTATAAGTGAACATTTTTTAATGAATTAAGAAAACAATCAATAAAAGTATTACCATTTAAGATTTGCTAAGATAATTACTGGTCTCTACAAAGAAGACTACAGAATTCTATGCATTGACGTGGCATAATGATTTATGAGCTGTCTGAGAACGGGTTATGCCTAAGTCCCAGCTTTGAATAAGTGTTAGGTTGGGCTGAGATGTCTCTCTTAAAATCCAACGCGACTGAAATAACTGGTGTGGAATAATCTGGGGGCAGTGAGGCTGAAGTTTGGTTGAAAGAATGGCAGGAGGAGGCTGACTGCTGGGGTACGGTCGCCAGCAATTACTCATCTTCAGTTTCGTGGAACACAAACTTCACTGAGTGGCTCTGTTGATTATTTCCCAAGCAAAGCATACCCATTAGGCTTCTATACTGAAATAAAAACTTCATGTGTTTAGGGACTTTATAAAATTTCCAAGCCCAGAATATCACAGAAAGTTAAACTAAATAAAAAAAATTATTTTAACTAAAAACATTTAAAGGCTTTTTGAACATCTGCCTATAAAATATCCTTACATAAGAGTATAAAATTGAAATATGTGTGTTTCCTGTTACTTTGGAAAAAATGACCTTTAGATCTGAAGATTAGATGAGTTTTCAGATAGTTCCTCTTGGCATGAGTAGTTGAATACAGGCTGAGTCCAGAGAGGAAGAACTGTTAAGATCTGGCCTGGAACTATCTGTTCATTTAGAAGGATATGCTTGAGAAATCTCTGGCAGCTCCTTTGTAGTATTGAGAAACTCTTCAGTGGAGAATTCTGAAAAAACTAAGTGCCTTATTATTTCCTCTAAAGGTCAAGCTAATGCTAAGTAACTCAAGGGAATATCGTCCATAATGATGCATTCATGTCCAATGGGTGGGGTGGCTGGGGTTTCGGAAAGTATGACCACACACAGCACCTGGACCAGGAGAGGTAAAGCTGGCAAAAATGGCTGCTGTTTCAGAAGGTGCAAAACTGTGCGTTCCCAACCTCCATCTGTGTAAGTGCTTCAGTTTGATGTTTATAACAGGCAAATCCTGTTTGGATAAAAATATTGTTAGGAGAAGGCGCTGATGAAATGCAGTGTGGTGTGGCAGTTCATTAGATACTAGCTTCTTCCAGTAATGTGTGGATATGATGACTTTTTTTTACAAAGCTACTTCATTATAACTGCCTAATTTATTTTCTGCAGATGACCACTTACTAGCATGAGTTCATGGCTTAAATTTGAGTGTCATTTCATGTTCTTAATAACTATAGAACTTTGGAATAATTCTAATTAATATGCATCTATTCTCATTCCCATAAAAAGGATCAATTATAAATTTATAAGGTATCTGCAGAAAGTGCGGAATGTTGTTTGCTATTATAATGACCCTCATGAAGCCAGTGTGGACGAAACTTGGCACTCTTTGATATTACAGGGAAAAGGCTTTATGAGATTGGAAGAGTCTGAGAAAGGTCTCTAAACTGACTTGATAGTATGTGAGCCTCCACTGCATTAAACATAAGCCAGATTTAGTAAAGAAAATTTCCTTAGTTAGAAATCAGTGCGATCAGTTGAAAGAAACCAATATTGTAGTGTACATTCCTATACTCCTGTCTCATTTATTGTGCTCACTTTGTTAAATCATAGCGTCCTCCACTAAAATGAAGGCAGATTCTTTTCAAGCAAATTATTTATTGAGTACTAGGAACAATCCAGAAGAATTTCACTCAGAGAATTACTTGTGAGAAAGTGAGTGTGATAGTTTTCGTGTGAAGATTGATAAGAAAACCATGGGTATGTATATTAGGGGAAAGGTGACATGATAAGCCGACCTATTTATTTATTTATTTGCTATATTTTTTTGTGTAGAATTGTAAGCCTTGTAAGTTTGCCTGTAATCCCCTATACATTCCAAGAGAGCTTGGACCCTCCTATCCTCCTGCCTCAGTCTCCTGAGGTGCTGGGATTACAAGTGTGCACAACTGTATTTATCTCCGATAAAACTTTATAATACAGAAAACCCTGGAGTTGGGACATAGAGGCAAGGAAAGGTTCCATTGGGCAGATACACAAGGCAAAAACACTCTAAGCAGTGTAAATCGTGTGGAAAAACCTTGGGCCTGAGATAATTAAACAGTGTGGGGATCATTACTAATTCAAGATAATTGGGATGCAGGATACTTGTGGCCAATTGATAGGAGGTGAGGTAGAGACAGTCGTTAGGGGTCATTTCATGACACATTTTCTTAGACAAATAAATATGATTGAATTCCAACGTGTTGGCAACTGGCATGTATTAATTAAGGAAGGCAATGTTTGCATCACCTGTCAGTAATGTCTGGCAAGTATTTCCATTCCGCATCCTGGCAGTTTCCATTGGTCTAGTTTGCAGCGTTTCCACTTGGTGATTTGCTTTAATCAGCTAAATATGAGTGAGAAATACATGCTACTTCTGGCCAGAAGCTTTAAGATGATGTCCTGTTTTCTCTCTGCGGTGGCCAGATAATAGCTATTCATCAACCTCAGTCATTCAGTCTGGATTCCCCAGGGCAAAAGAGAAAAAAAAAGTTCAGTGGAGTTTGAAGAACAGCTGCAATACAGGGGAAAGGAGAGACAAACGGAGCTTAAATTGGTGAGATTTCAGGTCGCCATTGCATACCGCTTCTTCGTGATGAGTGGCAGAATTACAGGTTTGCATGATCATTCTGGAGGAAGTGTTGCAGACAGGACTCCAACAAGCACGGGGGAAGCCAATGTGCCTTGCAATGTGTGATTTGGCAGGAGCACAGGTCCCAGCTATAGTCTATTCTGCTACTTATACCTCTGTGGTCAGGCAGTTATCTGGTATCTTCAAGGACATTGCGTTCACGGGATAGAAATAGCTGTTTGAATTAGCCAACCCTGGTATTCACTTATACATCTGGTGAAAAAAAATGAACAAAAAACTTGTTGGGGAGAGAGAGAGAGGAGAGAGAGAGAGAGAGAGAGAGAGAGAGAGAGATTTGAATCATGAATCTCAGTAAGCTTTTCATTGCTTTCACGTCCCTAGGTTCTCACCCCTTTCTTGTACTCCAATCAAATGATTTTTTCCTTTAATCTTACAGACGTTTCATCCCAGGATCTTTCCAGTGAGGGCAGTATTGGCGTCGGATCATCCTCACTCTGAAATATTTTATCTGTATTTCTGGTGAGAACCTACTCTCTTGAGACCTTGTCTTCCTATCCTTAGCTATAGCTAGTAACTATGACAGTATCATTTGATTTGAGGAATCACTGTGAAAATTAAAACACATAATCCAGGAAACACTTTATTTGCCATCTGAAGTACATGGAATCCTCTTTAACGTCCATAATTACCATCAGTCATGCTGGCACTTGCAAAGCATTCTTCTCAGGCTCTCACTTCTTAGTATGCTTAAATGTAAGGGGCTCAATCTCCAACAGTGATTTCTACAAATGGCCTCTTTACTTACTGAACGCTTTCCCCCTAAAGTTCTGTAACCCCTTTTTTTCTCTTTAGCTGATTTCAAAAATCAAGCCCCTCATACAGAAATACCTAATTTGAAAAAAAAAAAGATATGGAACCAGAGACTTGAACAAATCTGCCTTTCCATATCCTTGTGAGTCTTGTCTTTGATATTTTGTCTGAATATTTATGTGGCTAATTGAAAAGTAGGATTTTATCATAATAGGAGCCTGCCATGAATGATGTGCAGCATCTTGGAACGCCGTGCTGAGATGATTTCAAGGAAATAAATCAGTTTTGCTAGCTGAAATGGGCACAGCGAGGTACTATGGTGTGTGACTGTCAACTCTAAAGCCGGTTAAATACCAGTTCGTTCAAACTCCTGACTTGTAGCTCAGGGGTGCACCGCAAGGCGCTCTACCACATGAGGGCGCTCTCTCCATGAACTAGATGATATTTTGTTAGTGTCCATTAATGTTCCTTTTTTCTTATAAAAATACAAACTTCATCATTTTCATGAAGAATTTCTAAATTGTTCAGTATGTTTCTGACCCCCAAATCCAAATAATTGAAGATATACTTCATCTCAGTCAATTGTATGCTTTGAAGAAATTGGAAAAGTTATAGATTCTGTGATTAAAAAAAAAGCATTCCAGAATGATTTGTGGTCATGGAACTTGTTGGTAATGGTAAATATGACTGCGTATTTTTTGTAAAGCATAGGAAATGTGTAAAATTAGAAAAAAAATTATTTGGGAGAACACTGCCCCTATTGAAAACTAATTTTAAAAGCTTACTAAATGGAAACATGACATTTATTTGGATTTTACTCAATGATATTTAGTATAATTCAGAGGACATGCCATAATCCCTCAAGGACTGTGCAAACACTCGCGGTGTATCCAGCTTCCGTCGGATTCCCACTGAAAAGGGCATGGACTAATTTGTCACACAAGACATATTTCAGGGATTAATGTCCAGTACAAGGAAATTAGATACGACAAGAGAAATCAATAAAACACTTACCGATGAGAACAGGTACTTTGTCTGCTTGAGAGAGACAGCCAAAGAAATAAAGCCAGAATGGAAAATCAGAAACCAAGCCAAGCCAAAGCAAGCCAATGCCTGGAGGAGCTTCCCCCGGGGAATGGCACTCTCAGAGCACCCATATGGAAAAAGCCTGGCCACAGGCCAGCCACCCTTGTACCCGGAGGCAAAACTGAGCTGCAGTTTTGCCAGTTATTTAGATAGCTTGCTAATTTCAAGGGTCAGTTTTATTTCCCCATCTGTTTTTTTACTTTTCATCTGCTCAGTGATGAAGAAATGCTCCTCAGAGGAGCAAGGTTTCATTTTCAGTAGAACATTTATTATAGCTCTGCAGACTTTTGTTAGCAAAGCTTTGAGTATGAATAAGTGCTGTCATTGAAAACAAACCTTCAGACACTTGCTTAAATGAATAAATACGAAGCATTCAGGACCTCAAGAAGTTATAGGTGATGTGTAGTTAGAATGCTTTGTGGAAGGTCACCTGTATCTTTAAATTGACATCCAGAGACAAGACAGAAGCCCGGGAATATGACGAGAGTGAGCACAGAGCAGAGACGGGACAGAATTAAGAGTGTGTGGACCCTAATGTCAGCGTTAGACAACTTGTTATTGCTTCTGGTATTATCGAAAACGTCCCAATGCATATTGTCATCTTCAGAGATGGCAATCTTCAGAGACGACAGTACAGACTGGGAAATTTTCAGTGATAATGTTGAATTGTTGGAGTTGAAGAATAATTTCCCCGAGGAGGCAAAACCCTCCCTGTAAATTAGTCAAAGAAAGAAGAAGCTTAAACGAACTTGTTTAGATTAGTAACCTGAGGTATGTAGAATGTTTCTGCAGTTTCAAGGGTATAAAGACGGTAATTAACTATCTATGGAACTGATCCTCTCATATAATTAAGCTGAAGCAATGAAATCTTTTAGCTTGAGCAGAGCTGAGTTTAAAGCATAATGAAACCACCGTGGAAACGACCTTGCCTTGAGCTGAAGCGGTGCTCTGTGTTCCCTGCTCCGCCGCCCTGAGCTGTGAAGGCCGACTCTCAGACGGATCCCACTGGGTGCTTTGTTTCCATTCTCCCGGAATGGTAAGAACAGAGCCTGCTGACGTGAGGCTGTACATTATTTAGATGCATTTTAGGCGAACATTCCTCTTACTTATGTAATTTAATAACACATTTGGGGGATATAGTGGATTTTCTGACATTTGCTTTCTGTCGCATTGGTCATTGAGGAATAGCTTTTCCTTTATGTAATTCCTGAAGTTCATGGTCCTTTCTCTTCGGTTTGGGAACTGCTCATTTCTTTGAGAAGGACATAGCTCACTTAGTTTTATGTCCCTTTAAAACCATCCTATGGTCAGTCTTTCACAGGACATCTTCCAGAAAAATTTCACAACCTAATTGTTTATATTGTGAACACTTATTTCTGCTCCACTTTGTTGAAAACACACACACACACACACACACACACAGTGTGTGTGTTCCAGAAGCAACACTGAAAGACTTTGGAAATATATATGATTGTCCAGATTTCTAAAAGACAGACAGAGAGAGAGAGAGAGAGAGAGAGAGAGAGAGAGAGAGAGAGAGAGAGAAGATATAACACCAGACAGAGGCTGCTATTGTTTCTTAATATATTGTCTCTTCTCCTATGCTTCAGACAGGCTACTTGAATCAGTAACAATCAAATTTATCAATGGATTATTTCGTATTATTTCATCTTGTATGTTAATCAAACAAACACCATTCTTAAAATACTATCATTTCTACTTAAAAGATGTGGGAATAAAATCACACCAAGAAACAACAATTATCTTGGGTTATCCTGTTACTAAGTGTTGATCTTGAGATATTGAATGATGTAGTCTAACACCTTCAATTACTTTGTTTTTATTACAGAGGAGGTATGAAATATAGAATTCCTTCACTACCATAGACTGGAAGATCCTGTAAATTCTCTTCTGGAGGTGCATGTTCAGAAGAGTCATCATCGTCATAAATGTTATGGTTGCTTAAATTTTAAGGATAAAGGAGAGAAATGAGAAATGAAGTGCACCTGTGTTAATAGTGAGCTCAGCATCCTGGCAGCCTCACTGGTTTCAAGTCAGGAAGGGATATGTGCGTGTGTGTGTGTGCGTGCGTGTGTGTGTGTGTGTGTGTGTGTGTGTGTGTGTCCAGAGACATTACTACCTTTTATTGCTAACCTGAGGATGGGCCAAATTTCTTTCTATAACCTCTGGCTAACTCAGATGCCTTTGCATTGTATAGTCCGGGCGGGCATTTGGATACCTCCTAAAAGCTCTCATCTAGTGCTTTCCAGAAGTCAGCAGACGATGAAGATGACATTTTAAAATATGAGAATAGGTGGTGAGGACACTCTGGGGACATATCTCTTCATCTACTGGAGCACCTTTCTACTTCTCTGTTATCAAACCCGAATATTCCACTGCATTAGATCACATTGGATAATGTTATGGCTGTTAAAATAATTATTGAATAGTAATTTCTTCTCCATATGATTTCATACCCAGATGTTTTATTTAGATTCATTTCAAGGTTTTTTTCCTAATAATAAACTCCCTTTGTATATAGATTCAGTTTTCACATTTTTAAAAGTCCTGCCCTCCTTCTCAACTATACTTTATAAGATTATGTTTCATTTTAAAACCTACTCAACCTAATAAGTAAGCCCAATGGTAGGCAGGATGTCAGTTTGGATATATTATATACATTAGCATGGGTATGGGTACAAATGTATGGATAAATGGGCCATGAGAGGAAAAGAAGTGAGCATGTTCCTAAATAAATCCCCCATTACTTCAAGGAAAAACATAATAAAACTGAATTATTTAACATTATTTGATGGAAAATGATATCTTAAAGAAAAATATTATAAGCAGTACATTTTTCTATTTAATTATAGATAGATGTGAACATACTTTACCTCTTCACTGGGTGAGGATGATTTCTGAAACAAAAAAAGACTTGTTTTAAACTTGGTGTCATTGAAAGAATAAATAACACTTCAAATACCTGCAATTGGAGGGTTTGTGAGTAATGAAGTTTTGGGGATTTTCCTTTTTAAGAGCCATAGATGGTTGACTTATTTTTAGTTTTCTATAGCTATATATCATCTTATTATTGTTAATATTTCCTTTGAGATGGTATTTATGCTATGTGGCCTTGGGCTTGGTATTTGATATATAATCCATGCTGATCTCAAAGTTATAGCAATCCTCCTAGGTTGGTCCTGCGTTCTGAGATCATAGGTATGTACCATAATGACTGACTTTCCATAAACATTCTGTAAATGAGTATGACACCTGACAATATTAGTGAGGGGAGAGTCTGAGAATCAATGAGACAATGGCCTGAGTGGAGAGGGAGGATCCACTATTACTATTCTGCTAAATGGACATAGCAATAAAGTTACTTTTAATGACATACTACTATACCCTTAGATCAGTGCATTGGTCAGTTGCCACCAGAGTATTTGCTTTGTGCAGCAGATGGCAATTAACACCAAAATCCAGAACTGGACAACATGCAGACAATGAGAATCCTCAGATCACTTAGGAGGCAAAGGTTGTAAGAGCCAGAGGTGGTGAATGACTGAATGACTCCAAGGAAACAGTGTCTTCCAGATACAAGACTGATGCACAAATGAACTCACAGAGTCTGTGACAGCATGCACAAGAACTTCACAAATTCTAACCAGACACATTCCTATCACAGAGAAGAGGAAGTGGGTACAAAGTCCCACCCCTAACCAAGAAGCTATTTGCTATTGATAACTTCTGCTAGAGAGAAAAATTGGCTTAATGGAGCCTCAAGCTCAGGAGTAGTTTATCAATACTACACAGATACTGCGAGTGTGTGTGTGTGTGTGTGTGTGTGTGTATTCTTTTCTTTTGTTATTGCTTAGTGTTTTGTTGTCTTCTTGGTTTTATCTTGTTTTGTTTGCCTGGCTTTATTTTTTTAGCTTTGGGATTTTTTTTGAGAGAGAGAGAGAGAGAGAGAGAGAGAGAGANTGTGTGTGTGTGTGTGTGTGTGTGTATTCTTTTCTTTTGTTATTGCTTAGTGTTTTGTTGTCTTCTTGGTTTTATCTTGTTTTGTTTGCCTGGCTTTATTTTTTTAGCTTTGGGATTTTTTTTGAGAGAGAGAGAGAGAGAGAGAGAGAGAGAGAAAGAGAGAGAAAATGAAGTTAGATGGTTGGGTAGGGAGGTGGGGAGAATCCGGGAGGACTTAGGAGAGGAGAAAACATATGATCAGAATATATTGTATGAAAAGTTCAAAAGTAACAAAAATGCTATATAAATAAGTAATACTTAGAGTCATGTGATATACACGGCTTAGGAGACAGCTCAGTCTGCAAAGCACCTGTTGTACAAACATGGGGAACAGTCTTGTCTCCAGTGTTCACCCAAACGCCAGACGTGGTCAGAGGGGTAAATATGGCTAAAACACATTGTATGAAACTTGAAACTCTCAAAGGACTAATAAAAAATAAAGAATATTATACATGTGGAATTATTGTTTACAAAAGCCAGCCACAGAGGTATCAAGCACCTATAATCCCAGTTTGTGGGGTGGGCAGGTGGGACATGAAGATAGGAGGATATTCACAGCTGTTGGTCAGCCGGCCTTGCTTAATCCCTGAATGAGTAAGAGACCTGACCTTGGCTTGAAATTTAAGGCAGAGAGCAACTGTGTAAGATACCAATGTTGACTTCTGTTCTTCACATATGCGCACACACACACACCACATACCCATGCACAGCCCCCTATGAATACATGAATACAATCCCTACCCTCTCAACACCACAGATATCCAAGGATTATGTCTACCCACTTCCAGTGTTTCTATGCTCCACTTCACTTCCGTAGTCTATTTGGAAACTTTCAATTACCAGAATCAAAACTTCATGTGTTTTCATAACTAGTTCCTTGTTTTCAACAGAGAGCCACATTATACGCTCATTTGTGCTTATTTCAAAAATCATAGCTATGAAATGAAGCTTTCAGCATATTTTCTCAGTAAATGGACTTTTTAAAGGGACTTTGAAATATTTAAGCTTTTTCTTGCATAATATTATTTCCTTATATTTATGTTTATATATACACATATATGTATATACATATATATATGTACAAACAGTATTTGCTTTGTGGTACCCTAGTTGTAGGCACTGGGATCCTAGCTATTACAAAATGTAGCCAGATTTCTTTTGCAAATGCCTAGAATACTACACCTGTAGCCAGCCAAACTTTCCATTTAAAATTTAATATTGTTTTCCAATTTTAGATTGGTTCTCTAGAATCACAAATTTTGAAGTCTTCCAATAGATCATTCTTCCACATTCCCTAAGGTATAAGATATGCACAAGAAATAACTTCCCAGGACAGGCACAGTGGCAAAAGTCAATTTTTTATTATAGGTTAAAGCACTGCAGGATTTGATGATTGTTAACTTAAAAATCAAAAATAACAAATAAAACTCAGTTTTGAAAAGTTTTAAAAGTTTTCAGCTCATTTGCTGTAAGTTTAATTGTTTTTATTCAAAAGCACTGACATCCCAGGCCATTTCTTTTGGGTTTTTCTTTGCTACACTTTCCTATTGGTGCATAATACACTGATGGATAAAAATGCTTTTCATTGGAGGCAAATATTATAAAAATCCAAAGAAAATAAAATACCATTAAGCACTTTTGTCTCCTGATGGAATATTTTGTGACTATTTGCTGCACAGAAATCACACAGCTCCTTGGGATATGATCATATACCCTTTCTAGTTTCCAATATGTAGATGAAATTCAGTCAGGAATGATGGTAGATGTCTAAAATCCCAACACTTGGTTGCAGCAGGAGAATCAAAATGAAACATCATGGTCAGAGACACAGAGTTTGAGGCTTCCCTGGGCTACATGAGACCTTTTCTCAAATCTCTCTGCTTTAAAAGAAAAAACAAACCATATACAAACAAAATACATAATTGAATATATAGTTGCTTATTATCTCATGTTTTCTGTTCTAATATCTCATGTCATCATTGTCCATCAGTTATATTACTTAAGTACAAATTAACAAATAGCATAGATGTATGGCATTAAATCAGGACATAGCAAACTTGTACTACACCATAAAAGGAGAGCATTTCATGCTTCTTGTCATCAGAAATGTAGGCTTGCTGGTAAATATGTTTATCACAAATATACTTATATTCCATACATTTTTGCCATCTAACATGAATAAATTAATAAAAAACATTTTAACAGCAATCAAAGTTAATTGTATTGCCAAGGATATAGACAATCTTTAAGTACAAATATACTTAATGAAAAAATGTATTTTTATAGAAATAAAAAGGTTTTACCTTATGAATGAAGGGATAGCACCTCTAAAACAAAGAAAAATATTTTAATGTGGTTATTTAACTGAAAACACCTGCATTCAAACTTCCCTGTTACTGAAGAATTTGCATAACCTTATAATCAGCGATTAATCAATTTCTAACTCAATTTTCTTTATATGGAAGTAAATTTATTTTTTTACTCAAGGACATCTTTTGCAATTAATCTGTTTTGGAGGATATATGAGGAAACAGAATTGCTTTAAGTAATAACTCTTTGGGGTGTTTTTTTTAAGACTTTGCACCTATTGACTCAATGGGAGACTGCTATCATCTACCTAGAAAAGTTCTCATTTTCAATGATTTTTTTGCCATTGGCATAATAGACCTCTTTTTATCTCATATTTTATGTCACCTAAGAATAATGGAGTATTCATATATTTAAGTGTATGTCTTGACTTTGTTTTCTATGGGAGGAGGGCACAGCAACATTAAATCTTTAGTTGCTTTATTCTTAAGGTTTAAAGCTCTTCCCTTCAAAAACATGAGACTCCCTTCTTACAAAAATATCTCCATACCAAGACAACATTTCAGCATCAATCTGAGTTCCCAAATGTGAAAAAATAGAAGTATCTAAACTGATATGCTTTATCGAGAATGATGTTAAACCCTTAATCTATTTGAAATAAATATTTAAATGATCAATATAGCTAAGGTATATTTAAAAACTGCTCATAGTTATATATTAACTATTCATACTGGTTTCCATAATTTTTATTTATTTTCTATAACCTATAATTTTTGTGGTATTTGCACAAATTTTATAATATGTATAGTCTAATAATATGAGGGAGTTCCAAGCTTGTGAGATGAGACCATGTACAGTTGCTGCTGAATCTTTAAGAAAGTATAGTTTGTAGAGCTATGTTTGCAGAAAAAGTCCTGGAAGAAATGCCCAGTGTCTATGTCTTGCTCTTTTCCAACGTTGCTCAGCTGCTTACATATTCAGGATATTTTGGGCCACATGTTGCATGACTTCTGTTGTGATCCTTGGGTGGCACATTGGGATTTTATTAAGACATTAAAAGAATAATAGATATAATGTTGTCTAAAAATTATAATATATGGTAAGTATTTGTGTCATTCTGTTTACACATGAGCAGGATTAGAGAATTATGGAAAAATCCCCAGACATATTTCTTGAGTTATTGGTTTAATTATTTTAATGGTTTAGAAACTATATATATATACATACATACATATACATACACACACATATATACATACATGCTAATATATATCTCTATCTCTATCTATCTATCTATCTATCTATCTATCTATCTATCTA
>LOEQ01002265.1:6602-36758 GCA_001685075.1 Bramus lutescens | reverse complement strand
ACAGGGCAGGGAACCCTGACTGCTCTTTGGACTGGAGAGGGAGGGGAGTGGGAGTGGGGAGAGAAGGAGGGAAATGGGAGGAGGGGAGGAGGTAGAAAATTTTAATTAAAAAAAAGAAAAAAAGAAACATACAGACTAGTGTATGCCCAAAGAAAACAATAGTTCAATTCCCCAATTTTAGGAATTCATCTCTAAGCATTTCAGCATTGTTGATGTATGTAATTTCTTTTACATCTTTTGTACTCCTGATATAACTTTTCTAAAACTACACTTTGAATTATTCATTTCTATTTAGTAACAATGATTAGTTGAGTATGTCTTC
Source organism: Bramus lutescens (assembly GCA_001685075.1). Lineage (NCBI taxonomy): Eukaryota > Metazoa > Chordata > Mammalia > Rodentia > Cricetidae > Bramus > Bramus lutescens. The sequence goes on along the minus strand of LOEQ01002265.1, from coordinate 36,436 downwards.
CTTTCTTTGCCCATTTTCCTATTTTTTTTAGTTATCCTTTGTATGTTTACTTATTCTATACATATGAATCAAGCATTCTTCAAGACAGTAGTTAGATGGAATAAAAGGTAATATAAAAGTTAAGATTCTTAAAGGCATTTGGATGTGATGCTCCAAAGTAAACTTCTATTGCTATGAAGGAAAATCTTTCCTAACTGATTTGAAAAGCACCTAGGTTCCTATTTAATTTTGAACATTAAGACTGTGACTCAGCTTAACCATTTACAAATAAAATACCTTTTGTTAATTTTCGGACAATTTTATTTTCATGCATGTAAGCAATGTATTTTGATTACCATCTATAATTTAGTTCTTTACTACCCCCATACACACATGATATTTCTTCCTCCCTGCTTCATTTTTTCTTTTTTTGTAATTAATGAATTATTAGTACTTCCTGTTGTCATGTTGACTGATCTTGCTGGCTTGATTGTGTATATGGCATGTGCAGGTAATAATGGCTGCAGTAAGTTCATTAGTGCAACAATCATAACATGTCCAAAAGACATTATTTTATAGAACTCCTCCCATACTCTGGCTCTTACCTTCTTTCCACCCCCTGCTCTGTGATTATTCCTAAATCTTGGATGGTGAGGGTGTTGATATAGACACCCCATTTACTGCTGAGCACTCAATGGTCATTTATGCTCAGCATTCTGATCAGTTATGATGCTCAACACTAAACACTGCCTGGAGGAGCTTCACTGCCCAGGTGAGGGCAGCACTAATCTATAAGTCTAAACATAAATAAATTTTAAATATTTTTAAACGCAGTTTGACAGCATGGCCATTTAGCACCAGCAGTAGGCCGCTCCCTAGGATCAAGTCCAAACATGATTGGTTACTGTCTTAGTTTGCTTTTCATTGCTGTGATAAACACCACATAACTAAAAAGGTTTGTGGAGAAAGGGTTCATTTAATTTATATGCCCAGATCAAGTCCATTACTGAGGGAAGTCAAGATAAGAACTCAAGCAGACAAGAAACATGAAGGCAGAAGCTAACGCAGAGATCCTGGGAGAATGTTGCTTCTTGGCTTGCTCCTCAGTCTCATGGTTAGCAAACTTTCCTGTATCTACTAGAACCATGTTCCAAGGGTGGCATTACCCACAGCGGCTGGGATCTCCTATACCAAACATTAATCAAGTAAATGACCCACAGACTTGCCTCACAGTCCTGTCAGATGGAGGCAACTTCTAAATTGAGGTTTCCCTTTTACCAAGGCATCTAGTTTGTGCCAAGTTGACAAAACAAATAAAATAAAACAAAACAAAAAAGTTAACAGTTACCTACAGAAACTTCATGCCACTGATGTACTAATGAGGATGTTCTGCCTGGACAATTGGTATTGTAGCATCTAGGGTTCATATTAGCTGATAACCAGTCCTCGATGGCCTGCATAGCACATTCTGGCATGATAAAAGCTGGCCAACAGTGAAGAAACTTTCAGTCCAATTTCAACCTGATTTCTCTATGTCCTGCCAAGTGTATTTAGATTACGGTTTTACCATCAAGTGATGGAGGCCAAGCAACAGCAATGGAAATAGTTGGTGTTCTTGGAAGTCTTTGGAGCCTCCTTGACCAGTAACTCACTGGGTGGTATACCAAAAGCTGGCACTAGGATTTTCATTTAATAATAAATCTTCAGTTGGAATCATTGCCACCCATGCAAAGTGCCAATGTTAAAATTCCCTTTTAATTATATTTTAAAACTCACCTTACAGAGTCGTGGACTTCCATAGTGTTTCTCATATAGCATTAATTTTGTTTAGCCCACACCCAACCTTTCTTTTCCCTTACTTCCATCTCCATTCTTACTCGAAGCATTAACCTTCAGTATTTTCCGTTCTGTTTGCACAACATATGTATTCTACTCTCACCTTACTTCTTGATAGCCCTTTTTGTCCCCATGACCCCTTTCCAGTTTCCTGATATTCCGTCTTTGAAATTCACCATTACGGGAAATGTGATGGCCAGAAAAAAAAAAAAGGACAGTCAGCATGAAGTGTCATTTCTTTCATTTGAGATTTTATCTTCCATAATCAGATGGCTTCAGGAGTGTGGATTATGGCTAACCATGTTTTCCTATTTTGCAATAAAAGAAAAAGTTTTTATCTTGATGATCCAATTCCATGCTTTGAAAATAAAAAAGAAGTGTTTCATTTAGAGACAAATATTCAGCAAAGAGCTATTTTGATTTTAAAAATTGGTTTCATAAAATCAATATTTGCCAGGATTTTATTCTAACTTCAGGTTTATTTGTAGCCTACTTTAATTAGTGGAAAAAATTTACTTTCTATCTATACCAGTGAAAAATTTGAAATCTGGTTGCAGAATGGAGTCCAGATTCTCAAAGTCTGTTCTCTCATACACAAATGAATTCATTAAATAAACACTTGTGTTTCATTTTATTATAATATGAATCTGAAAGTTTTCAATAAAATATGAATTTATAAGGAAGCATCTTACATAAGAGAAATTTAAGAGTCACTCAAGTTGGTTAGATTTTAATTTGAGAAATATAAAAGGAACTATTTAACAGCTAAAAAATGATAAAAACTCATGATTTTATCAAAAAATATTTTGTATTATCAGATTGCAGACGATGAAAATTCTTAGACTGAAAAAATAATGAAAAATAGGCATATTCACAAAATCAAGAGAACCTACAGAACCGTGCACTGTGAAAAAAGGGTCAATACAATATATATTGAGGAAGCACTCAAGGAAAGAAAACTGGGAGAATTACTAAGATGTGAGACTTAATCGAATGATTATGCCCACAATAATGCATCAGACATAAGTACAATTTCCTCTACTGCCTGCTTGTTAATTATTGTGGTTGAGTCAATGTGTGTTACCAACAGTGCACGTTATAGTTGCTTGGTAAGTTTAGGGGTCCTACTCTGTTACTCTTGTCACCATCCCCCCAGTAGGAGGACTAGCTTTAGTGTGGACTGAAATGAGAGAAAGAGAACTTTGAATGTGATGTATCATCTCATTGAAGGACGGTGAATACATGCCTATCCTTAGCTATGGAGAAGTCACATTGAGAGTCTGCTGTGACTTATGCTGGGTGGTTTTGATAGTTTCACCAAAAGAGAAAGATTATTTTCTAAGTTGAGCCAAATAGAGCTTAATGAAATTATGAGAAGAGCGAAGCTGTTAAATGTTTTAGAAAAGAGTGAGGTGGAAGTTAGTTTTAGCTCCAGTAAGAAAAAATTTTCTAAACGCTATTGATTGCTCAGAAATATTTCAGAAATTCAAATGGGTAGAGTAATAGTTGTACTGTTAGGAGAGTGTTTATGCTTTGGAATTTACGGCTTGGGTTCTACAGTGGTAGAAGTGTATTTTATGAGTTTATGGGACCAGGAATCTTCAATATTTCAATTTATCAATGGTATAAAGGTAATGTGCACTATTAAATAAAATATTTAAAAATATCTGTGATAAAGTCCAGAAGAGAATAAAGGAAACAAAACCAAATGAATGTGAGAGGAGAAGCCTTAAGTATTTGGATAATAGCCCCCTGCTTTCCACCTTTCCAAAATAAATATTACATAATGACTTTCTTTTGTGTATGATTTTAATGAGCTACCACATTAAATAAGCTGATTAATGCCAGTTTCAATGCCATGATAATTTACATCTCTGCCTCACTGATGTATATTTATGAATTTCTTTCCACTCATTCTCTGATGTTCTGATAATGTGCTTAGCGACATTATATACTTCCTTCATTTACTTTCGTATGAATTGCTTTCACTATTTCTCTTGTTAGAATTATATTCCTCTAGCTCCTTCAGCTATAATTCTCACCTCACTTTTCAAAGTTTTTCCAGCTTCTGTATCTTACTTGCTTGCATTTTCTAAAGTGCCTCTCGTTGCTCTGTGTATTCTTCCTTAGTGATGTCAGCACCGTGTACCACATCACCTCTAGCTCTTTTTCTTCTTTGTTATTTTATTTCAGTGATTCAAATGTGAGCATGATGAGATGGAGTCTTTGCTTTTGCTGTAAAACATCTACAGAGTTGCTCACCACATTATAGGCACTCGACGTGTGTTCAGAGAAGTCTAAACTCTTGAGAGAAGTCCTTTCAATGTTTCAGTTCTTAGATACTGACTTACTTCTCCAGGTTCACACCTGCTCAGCTACTGGGTATGACTACTCTGAGAACTCTGATAAAATCTTGGCATAGGGTGGTATTGTATAGATGCAGAAGGAAGGAAAATTAAAGAATCGGTGCTCACTGGTAAGGACATGGAATTGATTGAAGCCAATAAATTTGCAAGCATTCAAAGATAAAATAAAAATTATAAAACCACTTATAATTAATGGCCTCAATTTTACAGAATTATTTCAGTGTTCTCCCTCCATGGTTGGTTAAGTTTTATTTTCATAGAACTGGTGGTTTCAGTAAGAGTAGCCTGGTCTCAATGTATGATGAAACTGAGTGAAAAGATCACACAGTGAAATGCATTTAAAATTTTAATGTTTTGGCAAGAGATATTTTGGTTCTTATCTCAGAATTGGTACTGAAAGAACCTCAATTAAGCAATACAGTCAAAATAGTTCCATAATCTAAAACTACCACATCCAACGCAATTCACAAAGAAAGAGTATTAACAACACAGAAGATATCACACTCTCACGCTTTATTTTGGCTCAATATTGTTGTCTTTTCAAGAAGAATATAAGGGAATGTTGATAGTAGGAGATGATATGACGGATGGGGAAATTATGCAGAAATCAATTTTCTACTCAAACCTATGAACAAAGAGAAAATAATAGATCGTTAAAATATATGTACTATCAAAATCTATACAACATACATAGATATGTCTGATTTATAAGAACATTCAGACAAACTGAGTGGCCAGATATAATTCTTCATAATTAACACTAATTGATGACAAAGTAATTTGATATACTAATGCTGCCAAAGTAGCTATAAATAATTATTGATTGTCTAAATGATACTTAGGGTCTAAATTCTTTAATACATTTTATAAAAGGTATTATATATAATTTTTCCAATAATTGAGAAATATTTACACTACCAGATCCACCACTTAGATGCTAAGAAGAAAATATTATTTTAAATGGCTTAAAATTTTAAAGAAAGAAAATACAAAGAAATAAATCTTCACAACTACTATCAATCTCTCTGTACAAAAACTGGACAGATATATCTTCTTCAAGGAAGACATTTTTTTTAAATGTAAAGAGAAAATATCAAGTGTGTACCAATATGACCACTTTTGCTTTTAACAATTTCTGCCCGATGTTATTACTTCTGTTTGAACCAATTCTATTCGACAAAGGAATTTTTGTTTTATTTAATTTTGAGTACCCATAATTAGCACATGTATCCAAGTTACACAGATAACTTATTGTCAAATCAAGAATTTAGAACAAAACTTAAAATACATCAGTGAAGCTTTGGTCAACAGTTGAAGGGTGATTTTTCTCCTGCTGTTGCATACAAAGCTTTTTAAGTGTTGCTAAAAGCATTGCTTATGTCCAGGGCCAAAATGTATTACCTATGGCTAGGATGCAGCAGTTAATTCAAGAATCTTAGCAGTGTCTCTGAAAGAAGAAGGAAATACAATGCATTTTAACTCCCTAAGGATATTTGTATTTCACCTCATGGATCTCATATATTCTTTAAGCATCTAACATTGAACCTAAAGTATGAATTTTACTTTCTATACTGAAGCCTGTCTAATGATTTGCTTCGTGCCCAGAGACACAATCCAAGAAGCAAAAGTTGGAAGTATGCTGAAGATATCTGTCACATATGGGACTCAAATATAAAGGTTTTAATGTCAAATCACTAATATTTATACAAAAGTTTAGTTTCTTGTTCCATAATTTACTCTGTTTGGCACCGGAGGAAAAGCATCCTAAGCCGAGGGCTTTTATTAAGTGGTTGGAGGTAGAACCACTGAGTACCGCTTCTCATTCATTCTGGTCCTTTAACTTTTGAAGTCTTTTATAAAATTAAAATTAATAATACTCAATGTTTCTACCTTAATAAATAGCTAAAGTAACTTAGAGGATATTTATTCTCAAAAAATCGAGATATAGAGAAGGCTCAACAATTAAGACTTCGTATTTTTCTTTCCAAGAACCAATTCATAACTGCCTATAGTTCCAGTACTAGGGAGATCCAGCACTTCTACCCATTGTGTGCACATGCATTCACATGCACATGTCCACCCAGACACACAAGCTACATATAATTAAAATAATACAAATTAAAAAGGATGTATTTTGTCCACTTCTTAGTCTTTAATTTTCCTGGAAAATGTTCTATGTAAGAAATTAAATACAATATCAGTGCAGGTCTTTCTTATTGGTGATTGTTACAATCAACAATTACTATTCTTGATACAATTCTAAGTCCTTAGATTAAATAATATGATTTTTAGATGTCCTTGAAAATTTAAATTTAAACTATTTTATTTTTTGTGTATAACATATTTCATGTTATTGTATAACTTTCTTGAGAAGCCAACAATGATGATTTCTATTATATTTAATTGTATGATTTATATACTAATATTATATTTTATCAATTTTCACAGTGCACATACCACATAGGGAGCATATGGGTAGGTGTAGGTCACAGGCATCTGCTGTTGATGAACAGCCGGGGAGCACTGGGGGGTGGTGAACTGATGAAACTGGTTATTCTTGATCTAAAAAAGTAAAAATATAAAAAAAATCACTCAGTACTCTCTTCTAAGCTTCAAAACCAGAGAGGAACAGAAGCTAGTAAATTCTAACTTCAGCTACATAGGCACTTTCTCAATTATTTCAAGAACCCTCTAGATAAAAATATTTTCCAGTATCAAAATCAGCATAACCATTTTTGTGTTACAGGATGTACTATAAAATTTAAGAAATCTTAGTAATTTATACACAAACACAAAAATTTGAAAGATTAAAGAGGAAATTTGTATGTCAGAATGAAATAAGAACATTTTAATAAGCCTGTTGAATTTTTCCACTTTTAATTTAGGTTTGCGTGTATGACTTTTATAGTCTGAGAGGTTCAAAATACTGTCTCATGACTTTTTCCCTGGGGTCTATACCTCTGATATGGTTGTTAGTCTCTTAGCATCATTTGCAATGCAGATTTACCTTCTAGAGTATTTTGTAGAGCTTTCAGAATATCCCATGTCATAAACCTTGTGTATAGTTTCTCTCAAGATCTTTAAAGCTTGCTGACTTTACATTAACATGGAGAAGTCCAGAGGATAAATACAACTTCCTGCTAGGGCGTTCTAGTTCTTACAAATGGGAAGTTTTATTTTTAATTTCCAATGAGTGAGTGCATGGTGGATCTATAGTTGTGACACATCATTGATAGAGAGGTAGATTTGATGAAATCACTTTTGTGTCTCCAGTATTCTATTGCACAGTTTATATATGGCACAAAAATCTTTAGAGTATCTAGTTTATTCCTATATTATTTTCAGATAAAGATATGGTAGATAACAAGAATGAAGCAATTAAAAGCACTGTATTGTAAAGAGTGGGGTAACAGGACAGGTAGTTCACTTTCCTGACTACAAAGCCTGTGTTGGTTCACTGGGGCACACATGGCTTTAGACTCAGTAAATGCTGGGGTTTGACACTAATCACTGACACACCTTAATTTTGAGAAATTAGGTCCTGTCAGCCTATTAGAAAGAGGCTATTTTACTATGTGGGTACTTAATCTAAATAATTTAAAATAAAAATATGTCTAGCCTGAGTATTCTAACTACTCTATGATCATCAGATATTTTCTCAAGTACTTATCTAAAAAAATAGACCCATATTTATTTTCAGAGACATATTCATATTAAAACCAAAATAAAAATGTAATTTATTGTCTTAAATTTGGTTTTAAATATTTTTTGGAATTGAATGGTGCAATAAATGGAATAAGAGATTTATGATTATGTATATACTAATTGAATTATACAAGGAAGTCTCATTATCAGGAATATTTATATTATATATTTTGATATATGATACCAATATATTAGTAATATAGGAAATTTATTAGAAATTGTAACTGCAGAAAAATGTGATCTTTTAAATCTATTGGTTAGTTTTGATTTATCAGAAAATGTAATCATTTCACTAGATGAATTAGTAGAAATGTCCTTCAGAAATAAATCTGATATAAAAGTTTGAGGGTAAGAGATAATTAAATTTGTAATGACTCAGAATTATATTTCACCTGACAGGAAAGTTCTTATACCAACACAATCATTATTGTGACAGGTAAAATGAAGCCAGCAACAAAGAACGTAATAAAACCAATGTAAAATACAGAAAATTCAAATGTATACAAATACAAATAATTAAAAATTTTTATTGACAGAATCACAGGCAACTAAAGGTAAGATTTTGAATAATAAGCAGTAAAAATTTACTTTCACACATCTAAAACAATCTTAATCAATAAATGATGTCCCTAGGCATGCTCTTTCTTCATATTATAAATATTTTAATCCACATGTGACTGCATAAAATTAAAATAAAAAGAAAAAACTTACGAAATCAATAATCTTCTTCAGGAGTTCCTTAAAGAAAGAAACCACATATATGACATACATACTGAATTGAACACTTTATGCTTTGGCAAAATTTATTCTTAGATATAGCAACACTTGTCCATCTGACATACACACGCATAATGATTTGTTCACTGAATTGCGTCTGAGTTTCTCAGAAAATAGAAGCACATTTCTCTATTTGAGCATTCACTCTAAATTGAGTTTTCCCATGTTACTCATTTTTTTTCTGATGTCTAGAATCCTTTAGGTGAGATAATGCTTGTTTGTGCTTTGAGTAAATGGATAAATTCATGTGTTTAATTTTATTAGCATACTAAACCATTTTAAATAGTACCCGCTTGTTGCAATTATCCTAAATACGTATTTGCATATGAAATATCTATATCTATTCCTTGAGTGATCTTTATGCACAATTTGTATGAGAGACAATTTCAGAAAAAGTTGGTAAATCTTTGCTTGGTTAAGAAAGTCTACTAACAATACATTTAAAGCAGGGTTTTATAACTATTGAAACCACTAAATAATGAGATCTTCATTTCTCATGGGAAATAATTTGGTTTATCAACTTAATTTTTCAGACTTTCGTGCTAAGTAAACAACTCTTTTCTAATAAACAACTACAAAATTAAAAGTGAAACTTCAAAAGTTTATGCAATTTTGATAGCCATGACTCACCTGCACAGCAATGCTGATGGATTCCTTAGCGAAAGAAATAAAAATGATACGCCAAATTATTTCTGTAGTAAAATATTACTTATACTAATGTTCTTCTCAATCATCATAAGTAAAGCACAAAGGACTATAACTAGATCACTTGTTGATGGCACTCCAGGTGCCTGTAGGAAAGGGGCATACGACATCAGTAGGTAGAGCTTTTGAAACCAGCATTGATATGGGAACTTGATTCCATACTTGAGAAGCACAGCTCACAAAGCTGTGGATGGACGCCATAACCCTGTTCAGTGACTGCCAACAAAAGAGGCAGCATTGACTCTTTTGTTCTGATCCAGTACTGTGTAAATATCTCTTGCTAAATTTAAATTATACTGCTTTCTTCTGTCCCCATAAAGATTTTTACCAATGTTATATAAAATTGTATATTTCTATAAATCTAACCTTTTACATAAAAATAATTCTAATAAAGAATTCTTCTGTGGGGTTATCTGGTATTGAGTTTTATTCATTTTGGGGAAAAATTTAACTCAGAGGTGGTGTCTTATTCTTGCTCTAAAAACACATAATTGTGTGACCAACTTAGATAGACAAGTAGAATATCCCTTTCTTGGGGTAACTTACTTCAATTGGTGCTTTCTTAAAAAAAAAAAAGCAACAAACCACTCATTGCCAAGTGTAATAGCTGCATACAAATGATTCTACATTTGAAAAAACACTTTTTCCAAATGTATTTCTTATTTTGAGAGCTCTTTTAGGGTGTGTTCATAAATGATAGCATTGTCATATTTAAAATTATAGAGTCCTGTCTATGGAAAGGTGATAAAGAATGCTGTAATATTTTAACATTCTTATATATTTCACAGTTAAGGAAATATATACTTAGTTAAATAAATGTTGAAAATAATGATATGAAGCAGGTATCACCTACATTCTCAAGTCTAGAAGAAACGACCAAACATTTTATTGGCATAAATAACTTAAGAATTAAAATGTGACAAAGCGATGGAATATTTACCACTTGCTTATAAACTTATATTTACTCCAATCAAGAAAAGCAGTTTTTAAAAAGACAAATAACAAACAAAATTATAAAAAGACAGTTATTAAGACTAGTGGTAACCGAGAAAGAAGAAACTAATGCACTACCTATAAAATATCTTAAAATACCCTCTTTTTAAAGTTTTATATATATACAAGAAAAAAAACCCTCCCAATGGGGTAGCAAAACCCAGGAGGTTACATATGTACATAAATATATGTCTATGCTTTGTAAGTAACTATTTATTAAAGATTAAGTGTCATTAATTTGAGGAATGGGACGGAGGAGGAAGGGAAAGATGCAGACTCATTACTCATATATGAGATATTCAAACACAAAAACATGAAATATTATTATTGTGAGAAGGATTTACACACTAACTAATTTCTTGTTCTGCTCTGGAAGGAAAAAAAATGTCCATTTGATTGTTGGCTAACAGCTGAAATCTACTAACTAAACTACAATCTTTGCTTCCCAACGCTGCCATCTCCTGGACATAATAAAACCACAAAGCCTTTCTATTTCAGATGCACAGGATTTTATTGTTTAAGATGTTTTGTAATCATCCGGCAGTCAATACAATCCTTTAAAGCTTATTTGGTTTAATCGTAGTGATGGCTTCTTACTTTCTAGGGGAAAGTTAGAAAAGTAATACACACCCCAAACACAAGAAACAGAGAAAGATGGTCATGTCTGCAAGGTCGTATACCATGTAGCTTATTTTTGGTAGTTCCACAGCTGGCTCCCTGTACACCAGATTTCATACCTCAAGCTATGGATAAGATCCTACCTCCTGCATTGTTTGCTACATGACACTTATTACTCCTGTTTCAAAGACCTCTCTAAGCCAAAAGCCTTATTGGAGTGGCAACATCAAATAGAACTTTAATAATTGGATGAACTTCTTTAGACTTCAGATTACTTTTCAAAACAAAGATAATATTCTCAGCTTCACAGATGTACTGTCATAGCCACATCGTATCACACATAAATGCATATTTATGAGATTTATATGTAACTTACCTTTTTAAAAATTATTAATAGTGCTTTTTAAATAGTGATTTGTCTCTATGGTTTGTTTTAATTTATAATCCCGAAAATGTTATAAAAATTCATTTGGTTTTTGCTTTCTGTATTTAAACTGATTGGAACTTTTTACTTCAGCTAATTAGTTTTCAAGTGAAAGTAATAGCAAAAACAACACAAAAATGCACCACTCACCTGGTTGGGAATATTATGGATAGCCTTACCCTGGGCCCACTGGTTCAAATTGATCTGCTGTTGGGGAACAGGCGTGCAAAACTGGGAGCAGGAAAGGTCCTGGGAAAACTGCTTGGTTTTTTTCTAGAAGGGAATAAATGTACCAGTGTTTATGTAGTGCCTTTTCTCTATGGGTCAGAGTGTATCTGTATGAAATCAAATCTATATAAATATTAAAATTTTATTTTTGTTTACTAAGGTTTTGTTTACTAAGGCTTACTAAGCAAATTTTGTATTGTAATGCAATGTAAAAGTGAATGTATTGAGTTTTAAAATAGAAGTCATTATTGGATTAGGGTTCTAGAAGGAAATTTTTACGTAAAGGGCAAAATGCTATGCAAAAGTAGAAGAGTTGTCTAGGGAATATTTGACAATGCTATTTCTTTTTCTCTTCACATTTGTCTCAAGAAGTTTGATGCCTGCTCCCAGAAATAGTGATATTTATATTTTCTTTGTTACAGTGTAACTTCTGAATATCTTATAGCATCACTGTTTCAGATCGCGTGAGCTTATGGATGCAGTGGCTTATTATTACCTATGTAAATGCCCCACCTGGAATGATCCAATTTTATTTGGCTGTGGCTAGTTGCCTACAAATATTTGTGTTAAAGATGAGACCACATAAAAAAGCACATTTATTTTCAGAGACTTTTCAGTCCACACAGATAATAATAGAGTATATGTGTAGAAGAACATTGATGTATCTTTGTTTGGTTGTCAGGTCAGATGCGCTGATACAAGAAAATGTTATAAGGGCACAGTGCTATCAGGGTATGGACATGGTGTGAGAAAAGAGTTTTAGATAACTATTTTTTTTAGAATAGATTATTTTACCTGTTTTGAATAGTACAATGTGCTAATTTGCTACAATAGTCTTAGAAAGGATTTTTCTTGTTGTATAAAAACAATGATTGGGTTTTTGTTTATTTATTTTTGTAAATTTCTATTACATAATTAGCAATTATCCTCTAACGTCCTTTTCAAAACCTGCTTCTGTGGTGACCATGGTTCATTTTGGGTTAAGGAAGATGTAGCCTGGAGGAGTTCAGTAACTGCTCAGGGAGTTAAAGTTGGGAAGGAATTTGCCTGGTTTCAGTCCTCTCATTCTTTCTTGCTCTGCACTTTCTGATGTCTCATGGCAATGGGCTTCATCACCTTTTGTTCCTCAGGATGAGAACATTTAGTAACACTTGACCTTAAATCAAATATTTTTTTGTTTGTTCAAAGAGAAGCATTTTGACTAGTTACATGAATGATATGTCACACAGATATCTGAAGGAAAACAGTTAAAACACTTTTTCTGAGTTTTAAAATTTTGTAAGATTGCCTGTTTTTTGTTAAAATTTCATATTTTAAGGATATTAATTCACATATATGGTAACAGTTTTCGTCAAAATTTGTTGTTAAATATTTTATTGGGAAGAAATGATACAATCATGATAAACTTACCTGCTCATTCAGGTTGACCTTTTGTTCTTCAGTCTGCACAATTTTCTATAGAAAACATTACACATATCAGAGAGATACAGACAGAAATGTTGCCAGTAAAATAACTTAGTTGAATTATAATTACTTACATCATTGATTTCCTCAGCAGATTCCTAAAGGAAAAAAATAAAAGTAGTTTTACTTGAATTATATAGCAATAGTTAAATATAAATGATTTGAGTAGGCCATCAAGGACAATTATTTAAATATTCAGAATCCAACCACCCAGGACTAAGATATTAAGCCATTTAAGAATGAAATAAGCTAAATATTTATCCGAACTTTCTAAATTTCTTTTTTCTCTACAAAAGTAATGGCATAATTAAAATATATTTTAATTCAACACTTTATTAGTACTACATTATGCAGAATTGTTAAAAATTTTCTGGACATGAAATGCAGGCAAGTGATCAAATAAATAAATAAGACCAGCCATGAAGTTAACTTATGCTTGTAATCCCCTGTAAACAGGGGCAGTAGGATTGCTATAGAGGCCAACCTGGGTTACATGGTTATAGATTTAGATTCTAAGTCCCTTCCTGAATAATGTAGGAGAGAGGAACCAGGGGAGGGGGCATGTATGGTTGGGAAGTGGGGTCAATTAAGCATTAGGGGGCTTCACTCATGACAGATGTTGTGGAAGCTCCCAGTCAGAGACTGAGACTTAAATTTAGAGAAAGGCTGAGATCTGTTTCCTGACACATTGTCTGTGAAGAGTTTAGGCACCATCCAAGGTCATAAGGCTCCAGGTTATGACCCAATTTAGTGCTTCCAGCCCTTTTCAAACATACTTCAATCTGTCAGCATTGTTACCAAAAGCAGAGAAGGCAACATACATAATATCTAACCCAAACCTTCTTCTGAGTATATGAAATGACTCTCAATATTTAATATGATAGTATCATATCAAAGATTTAGTAAAAATGTGGAGTTTTTGGTCCAACCCAGAGTTCCCGATTCAACTTCTCATGGAGTCACATATATAGCAAAGAACAGGGTATAATAGATAATGATCTTATGAATTTAAACAATTTAAGGTATGATGGAGTATTTTTGAGACCCTATTCTTCCATTGAATATTTATATGTGTATCTCTCTTCTTGGTAATATCAAGTTATTATAGAACACTCTGGTTAAATCACTAATTCTCAAAAATAACACAGAAGAAATAATAACTTACCTCACTGGATGAACTGCTAGCAGAGACCTTGATAAATAAATTAAAAGCAAAACAAAATTAGTGACATGAAGATAGGTTTGTCAACAATATTCCTCCAGAAGCAGGAACTACCTTAACATCATACCATATTGATTCCCCTGCATTACTAATACGCAAAATGAGAAAGAGGACAGAGATAAAACATTAATTAAGTGATATTCCTCTGTGTATTCTGTGATTATATTTTATTAAGATTTGTTAATAAAGAAGCTGCTTTGACCTTTATGGCAGGGCACAATAGAACTAATCAGGGAAATAAAACTGAATGCATGGAGAGAGAAGACAGAGTCAGGGAGGTGCCAGGTAATTGCCAAAGGAGAAAGATGCTGGAACCTTACCTGTAAGCCAGTAAGTTGGTGATACATAGGTTAATAGAAATGGGTTAATATAAGATGTGAGAGCTAGCTAGAAATATGCGTGAGCCAAACGGTGTTGTAATTAATATAGTTTCTGTGCGATTATTTGGGTCTGGACAGCCAGGAAATGAATGAGCAGTGTCCATTTACACATTAAATCATGGTTTATAGGCACCGATTATTAACCACATTTGGGAAAATGTATGGCAAGGATCCACCTTATTAGGCAAGTAAATGGGTTTTGGTGAACATAGAGGAACACGACTCCAGTGCAGCTAGGGTCAAATTAATGCTCAGATGCCTCCAGATTCCACCTTCTGGCTTATGTCAGGAGGGGTGTTGTGGAAGGTCTGGGGGATAGTAGCGATAATTACATAGAAGCATTGTTAATCAAGTGTAGTTAAGATGAACAAAAGTCCTCCGCTATCTCTCCCGTTTTTGTTTGGGGTTTTCTAATTTACAAAGAATTAGACTCATTACCCCTACAATATTATTTATGAAGTAAGAGAAAGCCCATTTTCCTTAGGAAGAAGCATACTAACAATCTCCACTTTATGGGGTTATATCAAAATAACCCATTGAAACGTGGTTTTGAAATGAGATGCAAACAATCCTTGTGGGATCTTCTCACATTAGTGCATAATGGCTGCCTAAGATTCTAAATACATTGACAACTTGGAGTTCGAAGTTGTACAAATAACAGCCAAATGTGCAGCACAGATGTTAAAAGATGAATTTTACCTGAGCTGTTTGGAAGAATACATCACTGGCCTGCTTATACTTCTGAAAAGAAATAAATGGCATTAATTTTACAGCCATATTACTTGAAAAATACTTTAAACTATATTTAATATGAGAAACTATGACTTTCTCCTTGGTAGATTCCTTAGAAAAAATAATAAGGCGTTTCAATTACTTACTAATTCTTTACCCATGTTTCCCAAAGAAGTATTGATGAATACTGACTATTGAATACAAGAGTTTTATAGTAATGATTTTTGAGATGACAGCAGCAAAGAGAGAAGGAACAGTTTTTCTTTTTCTTTTTAATCTTTAAAAAAATTATTTGATTTTTAAATAAAATCTTGGCAGACAGCACAGCTATTTGTTAGGTGCCATTGAACTAGAATCTGTTAGTGGAGCATGCAAAGAAGGTACCCATCGACTGGAGCCCTACCTAGGTGCAGATGTGCCTGTATATAGTACTCCAAAAGTAGATGTAACAAATCACTATAATCATTCATAACAAATGGGAGTCCTAGACTTACGTCAGAATTAGTGAATGATGGAACAATCAGCATGGGGAAGGAAAATATGCAAGTTTGATGCTGTTGTATATTTTGACTTATTTCCCCCATACTTTTTTATTTCAATAGATAAATTTTAATTTTCCTACGAATGTATAGGGTGTTATTGCTACTCATAAAAATATGAATGAGCAAAGACATATAATTTACTTTTAGGTGCCAGAATTAGTATTCATAATAAAATACCTTACCTCACTGGATTGATCCTTTACCACCTATGTAAATAAAAAAGCATGATTTAAGTTTTTAATAACTTATTTAAAATGGAAAGGAGTATATTTTTTTACCGCTAAATGGCAGGGAAATTTAAAACAAAACCTGAAGCAAGTGAAGTGACTCAGCAAGCATAGGTTCTTGCTACCAACCATGACAACCTGAGTTCATCTCCAGGATCGCGTGGAAGGCAAGAACTGTTTTCCAACTCCCTTAAGCTGCCTTGTGACTTCCTTATGATGTTTGATGTTGTGGCATGCACACACACACACACACACACACACACACACACATGAATAAATAAAATTGGCTTAGATAAAAGAAAAACAGTTTCTTAGACAAATTTAGTACAAAAGGACTCTCTTTGAAAAGTTATCTAAGTCTCAAATATCAGTACAGAACTATTCCAACACAAGCACTTTTGAAGAACTTTAGCTTTATTTTGCTGGTTACACGGATACACTGTTAGCTGAATGAGTTTTTAATTGTTATTTTTTAAAAGAAACTGTTAAAGCTAATTATAAAAAGGTAAGAAAAAGGTGCTGATCCTGTATAACACTTCCAAAGCATCTTATTGTCTTATCTGTATACATTAACTTCTGTGTCCCAGAGAGTTAAGTCTATGTTCAGAATGAGGATTGAGACAATGTTGAAAACAAAAATTATTGGTACTACCATATATGTAGACTGAACTCCAAACTGTGCTAATAAAGTATTTTAAAATGTATTTTCTACTACGTGCTCTTCATTTTATGGCATCATCAAATCGTCATTATCATCATCATTATTATTATCATCTTTTTTCAATTTTTTTGGCAAATAAGTTGTATTCAAATCCAAGTTTACTAATACTTATTTCCCTTCAAGTCATTTTTGTTATAGTTATGGTGTATGTGAGTGTGTGTGTGCATGTATTCATGTGCTTATATGCAGACAGGGGCATGTATTCACATGTGATCTGAGTGTCAGTTTCTGCATGTTAACCTGAGGCATTTTCCCTAATATTGTCTTATCTTATTCACTGAGACAATATCTCTCTGTTGAATTCAGAGTTCCCTGATGTGAACTAATCTTGCAAGTCTGCTTGTTCTGGAATTCACTGTCTTAGGGTCTTTGTTTTCCAAATGCTTGAATTCCAGGCTGGCAGCTGTAATGCCCACTGGAAGTTTATATGGATTCAGGGAATTCAAAGTCCATTTTTGTTCTTGTGTGCCAAGTGTTTTATCTACAGAGCCATTTGCCTGATCTACATGTCCTCATGTGTATTTTGTCAGTGACAAAATTCTATCAATTTATTGACAACTGACTTTGGAAATTCAAATCATGATGGTGGTGTTTTCTTATAATTCCAGAACACATGTAAAGTAGAAATGGCTTCTCCAGAAAGCTCTAACTAAAATTACAACATATTTTGGAAGGGAAGCAACTCTTTTCTCTATTGTCCGCACTTCTGCATCTTCTCATTGTTGACATTTTGCAGCATGATTGTCCTCAGTTGTACATTATAAAATCAATATAGTAAGAAATACGATCAATACTAGCACTGATATAGATTCCAAGGTAACAGGCTCAGTCTCTATTTATTATTGACAATGTCTGCATCTTTTGCATATAATAAAAGGTTCATTCTTCTCATAATTCAAAAATGAAGCCATAGCATCATGTATCCCTGTTCACTTACATGCTTTGCCAGAGCAACAGCCACAAGGCAGGTAAAGATGAAGAACTTCATGGTTGCTTGGTCCTATAGAATCATGTATAGAAAATTAACAATTAACCTTATCATGAAATAATCATTTATCTGTCATTAAGCATGCAATAAATAAAGGCAATGAATTGAATAAAATAGAATATGTTGGGGGAATTTTATGAATACAAATGGAAATATCACAACTGATTTTGAGACTTTTTTCCCTAACAGGGGATACTTAAAACCATGTATACTAAAATGTGAAAGGTTCATTCAGAGACATCATAAATTCCTAAAAGTAAACTCAACAGAAGGACATTTTGTGAAGAGTGATTGTCAGAAGGATGAAGTATAACAGAAATTCCGTTTAAAATTAGATTTTAGGGGAACTAAGGCATAAAGCCTTGCTTCCCAACAAAGAGAAGTAGTAGATGGAAATGAGACCGGGCTGAGAGTCGGGGATCCTGAACATTCTGGATCAACTCTGGCTACTCAGTATCATCGGTCTTCATGTAACAAAATTAAAACTGAAATAAAGTTATTCTAACATCTTCTTTTCACATTTTGCTCTGTAGTATTCATTAAGTTAATTAATGCATTTGTTTTGCATCCCGACTGCAGTTTCCCTCTTTCTCCTCCTGTCCCAACCCCCACCCCACTGCTCCCCCTCAATTCGCTCCTCCACTATTTCTGTTCGAAATGATGTTTCCCATGCAGGCTCCCTGGTTGTTGGTTCATACTCTGTGTGTTCCTATGAACCAGCTCAGTTGTTTCTGTGGGTTTTCCTGTGATGACCTTGACCCCTCTGGCTCCCACAGTTCTTTCTTCTCTTCAGCGGGATTCCCCATTGTTGGCCTAATGCTTGACTGTGGGTCCCTGCATCAGTTACTGGATGAAGGCTCTCTGATGACCATCCGGGTAGTATAAACACAGGAGATGACCTGTTCAGGCTATGCATACACGATTGCTAGTAGTCTTAGCTGGGCTCATCCTTGTAGATTCGTGCAAGTTTCCCTTGCATCAGGTTTCTACCTGACCATGAAATGACCCCAGCCTTTCCAGTCTTCTCTTTCAATAACTCCCCCCCTCTGCCCACCTCCAACCAGGTCCCTCAAGTTTCCATCCCCACCTACCAACAGTTCACCCAGGAGATCCCTCCTGTTTTCCCTTCCCAGTGAGATCCATATTTTTAAAGCTTACTTTAAAAATATATTTTGAATGTTAGTTCTTAATTAGGTATTTTCTTAGCTTGACCAGAAAGTACATTTTACATAACTATGTTTACTAAGTGACGGCTATGTGACAATCGCCGTGTTAGCTAGACATTTTATCATTTGCAATCTTTAGAATAATTTTATAATGATGGTGGGCATGGAATTTTCTCTTCCAATTTCTAGTTGATGAAATTGGCTCAAAACCCACAAGCAAAGTAAACAGTTGGTAGATTTTTTAAGAAGTCACATTATCTTACCTACTCCTGGCTTTAGAATACAACCTCAAGATACAGTATCATAATAAGTTTTAATGTATACATTTTAAATTACTAGAAATTGAAAGGAGATAAATGTATAATTTCTATAAATTTAAAATTTGTATAAATTTAAAATAACTCAAGCAATGTGTACTATGCTGATAATTTCGTTTTCACCTATATCTTAATTTTTATTCTATAGAAGACAACGAATAGAGTTTCAAAATTTTTTGCTAGGATATTCTATAAGAGAAAGAATATGTGAACTGTTACCTTGTTTCCCAAGTGGATGACAAGAGGAATAGGTAGATGATGATCTTCAGTGAATCATTCTCACACTATTTAAACCTCATCCTGTCATGATATGCTAATTCTGTGGTTTCAGACATTCAAATTCTAAGAAAGCACTACGATAGAAATTGTCCTTCTGACTGTGTTTCACAGATTCCAAGGAGTCCTTAAACAGTTTGATTGAGACCATGATAACAGGGAGGGAAAGCTTGCCTTGTATAATGGTTAATTGTATTTGAGTGCAACCTCACCTTTTCTATGAAGTAATTTTCTGATTCTAGTATTGAGAAAGCAATCCTTCCTTTATTATCATATTGTGAGCAGTAGATATTTGTGATCTCATTTCCATCTTGAAGCTCATTTTATAATTCTATTTCACACATAGGTGTTTAGGCCTGAGTGCATGTATGTGTAGCATGAGCTCTCAGAGACCAGAAGAAGCAGCTGGATTCAATGGAGCTACAGTTTCAGGTAATGGTGGCTCCTGTGAAGCAGACAAAGATCCTATGTAGAAACAGTCAGTAGTCTTAACTGCACAGCCGTCTTCCCAGCCCCACAGTCTCATTCCTTGGTAATGTTTGACACATTCATACACTTTCTTGAGAACACCATGAAATTCCATGTTTTGGGGACTCCTCATCTTTTTTCTGACTATGAAGTCCATACATTGGCATACTCTCAGAGAATGAATGATAAATAGCCATATATCACTTAAGATCAGTTGAAATTTTCAAACAGTGCTAAAATAGCCTAAAAATCTCATATGATAATAATTCCTTGCTTTACTTTAGTCTGTTTCTTCATATTCTTAGCTACAAGAATGTACAAAATTATGTCTAGTGTAGGTTGATACATGTGTATTTGATTGAACAAATGTTTAGGATGTCAAATATATTCTGGGAATTCTGCACACTTTCAATGGAGTCACAAACACAAATTCCAGGATTTATGAGGTGGATACTGTAACTGGGAGATGTAAAGTCATATTTCATACAGTCTGTCTCTGGTTTGTTCATGCATGATATGTTTTAAGCAGAAAACTGACTCGGAAAAAGAGATAGGAAGTTTTTGTAGAGATAGAATTCCTTGAGGTAATGTGCCCAGAAAGGCCTTCCCGCGCATAATAACAACTGAAAGATGCAAGAGAGTAAAACAGGTAGACAGCTGACAAAAGATTCTAGTCCAGGCCTTAAAATAAGACCATACCTTGATCTTTTAAAACAGCTCACAGAATAGTTGTGATAGAAGTGAGTAAAAGTCCTGAATCTGAACTCAAAAGAACAAACAGGGTGAAAAAAATACAGTATTAGAACATTCGTAGGACTTCCCAAGCCTTTCACTATGAAATTACACTTCTGTAACTGAGAACATATCAGAGAATAAACATACCTCAACTAAATAACTAAAAGAAGGTCAAAACACATGAGACCTGGTTTTGAGATATCACCTAATAAGAACAGTAATCACTGAAAGATCAGGAAGAAACCAAGCTAAGAACAGTGGTTCCCTCTGTTTATTATCTGGAAAGTGTTTACAAATGCCAAGAGAAAGAGAAAAGGCCTCAAAACAGGGGTTGATTGTCTACGGTAGACATTCATGGTATACGAAATGAACAGTACCACAAATTGACATTGAATGCTGCAAGAGAGGAAATGTTGATTCCACACGAGCCCTTGAGAAGGACTTCTAAATGCTGACGCAGTACTGTGGGATCTTTTCAAGGCTTGATGGCAAGGATCGAATGTGGGGAATATCCGTGGAGTTTGGGAAAGAGCAGGTGGGATAATGCCCAGAGCTCATGGAAGACTTGAACTAGACTATGGTGCTACCACCTAGGGTAACAAGTACATATAATGCACAGGGCATTGTTAGGATTCTTAGAAAAGTATTGCTTAGTTAATAGAACAAATTTTACTTTAAACAAAACACTTCCCAGTTCTATATTGCTTAACAAGGCTGGAAGCAAGACTATACATGGAAGAATTGTTTCAAAGACCTTCATTTATGATTCATAACTGGACCAGACTATATTTGAAGTGAAAAATACATGACATACCATAAATGATAAACTTACATTGTCTTTTATCCATTATAAAATCAAACTATGGGATAAAAATAGAAAAAATGGCTTAAAATGAAGAAAGTTGATATAAGCAGACTCAGAATGAGACAAATCATGGAGTCAGTGATCAAGCAGAATAAATACTGGTCTTTACAGTTGCAACTCTATGTCTAGCTGCTTCATATCCCTATGAGAGTCATTATATATCTGACAATGAAACCACAAATAAAATTATAATAAGTCTTTTGAAAACTTGGGATAGCTCAGAGGTATAGCATAAAACAGTGTACCTTATGAGGCTGGTTCAAAATCAGCAAAAGCAAAATGAACTATATATATATATATATATCATATATTTTGTATTGATTTTACATATGTATATTACACATTATAACTAAAAGAGTTTGTTTAAGTAGTTCATGTTTAACATTTCAAAATTATCAAGTAAGTAGGCTGACAGATTAAAAAAATAATAAGTCTATGGTTATGTCACTAATGGAAGGAAAAGCACTTGAGGATATAGAGTAGCTTATTTTGAGAAGAAGAAACATCAGTAAATGAGGAATGTAAAGAAATCTAAGCTTAGCCATCTGCATCTAAGAACAAAAACTCAATAAGAAAAAAGTGAGGACCAGAGCAAATACATGTGCTCTGACTGTTGTTATTGGACATTTTGGTGTCAAGATGATAGTGAATAAATAAAATAAATAGTAAAACAAGTCAAAATAATGAAATTTTCTCTTATTTACAGGTAATATCATTGCTTAACTGAAACAACAGCATCTGCAATGAAAATTTGCAGAAGCCATAATAAGTTTATCAAGGCTGTAGAATATAGGTCAATATAAAAATTGGCTATATTTCTATAATAATTTAACCAAATATTGAAACTAAATGCTTTCTCAACTGTGTTCATAGCAACAGTATTCATAATAGCCAGAATCTGAAAACAACCTAGATGCTTTATTTTTGAAATGGATTTCAGCAAATTAGAATCATTAGTAAAATGAGGTTTAAAAGTTTGAAATTGAAGAAGTCTAAC
This sequence comes from Bramus lutescens, assembly GCA_001685075.1. Lineage (NCBI taxonomy): Eukaryota > Metazoa > Chordata > Mammalia > Rodentia > Cricetidae > Bramus > Bramus lutescens. The sequence goes on along the minus strand of LOEQ01002265.1, from coordinate 13,705 downwards.
CCACCGTGACCTGGATAATAAGTGAAATTTCTTTCATCATTCATGTCTTAAGGTAGAGAATACACCATCAGAAATGTTTCTTCATTTAAATAATTTCTTTCATTGCTCATGTCTTAAGGTAGAGAATACGCCACCAGAAATGTTTCTTCATTTAAATAATAATTTCTTTGATTGTCCAGTTGAAACACAATGCCAGTAATAAGTTACTGTTGAGATGAGAAATCATGTTAGTAGCTGAATTGAATCAAATCAGAATAAAAGAAAAATATGAATTATGATCAAAACTGAGGTGTTACATTGGTAGTTACAATATATTAAAGTGTTTCTGCACACAGATAAGTTATTGATAAAATTCAGAACCTGTTGATTATTTCACATGGATCATAGAATAAATTATGAAATAAATAAAATACAGTTACAATATTATCCAACTACTACAACTTAATATTCTTTAAATTCATGTACAATTTATTTCATTCTCTCATATAAAAGCCTAGCCATTACCCTGCCATTCTTTGAAGGACTACCACATTTTAAAAATCTTAATATTGAACCTAATGACAAAATGTCTTCTGATTTGTTCTGAGGCCCATACCACTATAGGGAATTCATGCCATGTATTATAAACCTGATCAAGAGTCTAGGGTTGGTGACTGAGGAGGAATCATAGGCCCTGCTGGATAACAATTGCTGCTGTTTTGATAATGGACATGATGTTGAGCTGTCTTCTTAATAAACTTATAACTACAGATTAGTGCTGTGCTCAGCCTTCCTCAGAGAGGCTAAATTTTGCTGTGACCAGCTCATAGGAGAGAGGGGAGAATGTAAGAGCCGGAACTTTATGAGGAGTTCAGCAAAACAATGTCTTCTGTATATGACATGACCGTTGTACCCGCAAACACACTGTGTTTACCTACAGAAAACTTCATAAGATGGGGCCTATCACCATTCATCATTTGTAATGCAAGGAGTACACAAAGTCACGTTCCCCAATGGGAAATAGTGAGCAGTTAATGGGTAATCTTAAGTTATCACAAGTGGAAAATGTATCATGCGTTTAATTAATAGACATTTGTCTTCATTAGGCATTCTAGTAATTAAAGAATGAAAATTGCTTAGAAACTGTTTAGAAACTATAATCATTTAGAAACTGTTGCTCCCGAAACATTTTTTCAAAACATCAAAAATTACAGACTTCAATGTTCAAATTAGTCATTTGTGCCAATCATGCCACTTCAAAAAATTTATTTCTGTAGAATAGATACTCAGAAAACATATTTGTATTCTAAAAAATAATCAAAAGTATATCTTTATCATTTATTTCTCTTTTTCCAATATTTATGCAGAAAGTAAAACTAGAGTCAAAGTCAATATTTGTTTGATTATGTTTGTTAGGAAGTCACTTGGTAGATGTGGGTATTTTAGGTCTTTAGGTAAATTAACACTCTTGGAGAAAAAAAGATTAAAATTTCTTAATCCTCATTTTTATGCTGCATGATAGATATAAAATTGCTTTAACTGCTGCAAGCACAGTTACTGAGGAATAAAAGACAAAAATCTAAAAAGAGGTTATGATAATCTTGTCAATTTTTTAATAACATTTTAAAAAGAGTGAAAAAGCAAACTCTTAAATAAGTTTTTATAAGAAGTTTTAAATAAGTCAATATGACTAAAAATCTGAAATTTGAGTTTAAACCTTGATATTCTTAATATTAATACATTGATGATATATAAATCAAAGCTAATTGAAAAGAAATGGGTGGAAAAACTAGTTGTAGATAGATTATTATTATTATATATACTTTTACACATATTTACTGAAAATATTGAATTAATAGAGCATGAAAATATGAAGTCTTCAAATATATGTTACATATATGTATGTATATGATATGTATTGATATGACTGCTAGAATTGGTTCAGAGGAATTGAAACTTGAACTCAGCTTCAGGTCTCACACCATTTCTTTATAAACTTTTCTGAATTACTTTCATAATTGCTCTCACAATTTATCCTAAAATTCAATCAATTTTATCTTCAAATCAATTCCACCAGATATCATGTAGGATTGTACATGAACATTTTACCTTTATGTAAGGGGAGCTTGAAGAATCAGAGCAGTGAACCAATGCCTTGCCAAGGGCTGAAATACTTTAACTCACTGAGGCAGTACCTCTGTTTTTCTAAATGATGCAATTTGTGATATCTTATCTAGGGAACTAAAAAGAATCAGCAAAATCTGCCTCTTCGAACTCTAAGGATCAATTTACAAGAAGATTTCCACAATAGAAATTAATGAAGATCAAATGAATGTAAGAACCAATGGAAAAGAGCACATCAGCAGCTAATTCCTCTTGGGAACTAACAATGATTACTCATCCTTATGTACATTTGTTAACTATTAATTAATGCTCATCTGTACACCATAATAAGAAAGAGAAAAGGCCTCTCTAAAGTAAACTAATTGAAATGCTAATGCTGTGTGGTGTAGGAGGTTCTTCTGTTCATGTGTTGCTTTCATTGGTTAATGAATAAAGAAACTGCTTTGGGCCTGAGAAGGCAGAACTTAGGTAGGTGGAGAAGACAGAACTGAATGCTGGGAAGAAGGGCAGAGTCAGAGATGCCATGGACCTAGAGGCCGGAGGTAGATGTGCTAAAACTTTTCTGGTAGGCCATGACCTCGTGGTGATACACAGATTTTTAGAAATGGGTTAAACTAATATGTAAGAATTAGCCAATAAGAAGTTAGAGCTAANTGTTCATGTGTTGCTTTCATTGGTTAATGAATAAAGAAACTGCTTTGGGCCTGAGAAGGCAGAACTTAGGTAGGTGGAGAAGACAGAACTGAATGCTGGGAAGAAGGGCAGAGTCAGAGATGCCATGGACCTAGAGGCCGGAGGTAGATGTGCTAAAACTTTTCTGGTAGGCCATGACCTCGTGGTGATACACAGATTTTTAGAAATGGGTTAAACTAATATGTAAGAATTAGCCAATAAGAAGTTAGAGCTAATGGCCAAGCAGTGTTTTAATTAATACAGTTTCTGTATGGTTATTTCTGGTGTAAGCTAGCCAGGCCATCAGGACAAAAAGGGGCTTCCACTCCCAGTAATGGCTGCATTCCTGCAGATTAGCATCTTCACTAACAAACAGATAAAGAAAATAACTTTCAGTAAAGGAAATAGGTTGCCAGAAATTGCTCTGTTCAAATGTTAATCCTGCAAATTCAGGAATAGTAAAAATGTCAAGGTAAAATATGTGTTGGAGTAAACAGAAACCAAATATGTTTGAAATAATAACAAAACAAGACTTACAGCTGCTGCTCTTGACAAGGGCATGTTCAATGTTGCATAATTCTAGGGCCACATAATATTACAAAAATCTCATCTGTCCTATAATAACGGTAGTGATTGTTATTCAGTTAAGTCATTTTCTTTAAAAGGCACTTGAAGACCACTTTTAAAGTTTCTTTAGTATGTGTTTTATATCTGTGTGTATTTGGGTGTTGCCATATATACGGGCCTTCATGTAGATGTGGGTGTGCACTGAAGATGGGTTAACTTTGCAATTTTCTTTGATTACATTCTACTTACTGTATGATCTCTAATATGAACCCAGAACAAGATAATTCAGCTAGTCCAGCAACTTAGCCTGCACTGGGGATCCCTGGTCCATCCTGCTATGAATTGGGTTCACAGGAAGTCTTCCATACCCACCCACCTCTAGCTTAGCTTCTGGGATCAAAATTCTGGTCCCTATTCTTGTACATGTTTCTCATCCACTAATCTATCTCTCTGGTCCAAGTTATTACAGAAGTACTTTCTAGGTATTATTATGCAAATCTTTAACATTGGCTTTAGAATATCTAATAGCTTAAGTTAGATGGCAAAATTTTCAAAATTTAGTATTAGATTATATATTATGTATGATGATTCTTTTTTCCCTTTTTTATTGATTTTTATTGAGCTCTACGTTTTTCTTAGTTCCCATCCCTGCTTCTTCCCTCCATACCTCTCCCCTCCCCATTTCAACCCTCCATGATTCTTAATGTGAACTGACCCTAATTACTTTAGTAATTAGATCTAAGAACTTTATATGGTAATTCTAATGTAACATCAGAGTGTTTCTCAATGGAAATAAATTTACTTCTTTTAATCTTTAAGGAATTCTTATTCTTATATGGAAGTCTAATGTTGACACAGTTGTAGGCAAAAGAAAAAGATAATTTATGGCTAATTTTTATGCTGTAGGTATTCCTACAGCCAGTAGCCTTTAAGTTACCCACCTACTTTGGCATGGCCTCTTAAGCTATGTATGGCAATGTAAAGCACAGGTCTGGCCTCTCTTCTAGCAGTGTGATTCAGTTTCTGGTTTCTGTTTGTGCAGAGGACTGTAATTTGTGAGTCTACCCCTAAATAAATAGCTTTTTATTATACTCAATTCTGAGCTAGTGTGGGATTTCTTTTTAGTGTCCTTCATCGGTTTTAAAAGTTAAAAGATAGTTCACCATCTTCATATATGCTAGAATAATTGGTTATTCTCAGAACTGAATGTTATACAATGATTTGCTATTTTAAGGTAAAAATTATTCTTGCATTTGCATCAAGTGTAGGATGAGACTGTAGAATTCAGAACCACTTTGGACCCCAGAGAAAGTGGAAATTCTTGTCCTTTTTCTTAATGTGATATACAGAATTTGAGAGTACAGCAGGAATCTGCATTTTAAGAAGACCCTCCCTATTAAATCTCTGAATGAAAATTAGAACAAATGCAAAAGAAGCCTTTTAAATGGATGCCATAAGTGAAAATCTGGTCTCACAAAATGTCAGACGTTTTAAGGCAACCTTCCTAATGTTACAATCCTTTTATAGAGTACCTTACATTGTGGTGACCCAGAACCATAAATTATTTTTATTGTTATTTCATAACTGTAATTTTGCTACTGCTATGAATTGTAATACAAATTATGTATTTTTTGATGCTCTTAAATAACCTTTATGAAAGGGCCATCTGACCTACAGGATGAGAAGCACTGTTTTAAGGTAATATGTATTAGAGAGTGCCTTATGATATGATTTCAGAGTTTCCTTGAAAATCTTGGTTGTTTTCTGGCTAATGTTCAATACAATACATTTTATCAGTGTATTAAACTATTGGTTTAGAGATGGCTGATTTTGAAAAGTGCTTGCCTTGTACATATGAAGATCTATAGTGAAACAATATATAAATGTTGAATATATTAGGACCTACTTGTAACCTCAGCTCTAGGAGGGCAGTGTTTGCCAACTAGCCAGTTTAGCCTAATAAAAGAACCCTGGAAGAGTGAGAAGCCCTTTTCAGCACAGCTCCTGCACCTAGGCTAGGAGATTCTGTGGAAGAGCTGGGAGGAGGGGACCTTATGAGACAAAGGAAGAGGAAGTTTTCTGTGAGGATGCTTCTCCTACAAATGTCATTGAAGTTGCATGCATAGGAGTTCAAGACCACGGCCTCCTAACAAAGATGTGAACAATGATCCAACAGACAAGCTAATGTGGAAGGGGAAAGCTAAACAGGTTTCAACTCCACACGAAATCTATTGGCAACTAAGGAATGCTGAAATTGGGAACAACAGTCTTACATAAATTCCCAGTTATCCAAAATCAGATGGTCAGCCCTGAATCATATATAAAAAGTGCAAATGATGTCCTGCATTCTTTTACCTTACTTTTATTCTTCAGTTTTTTTGTCATTTTATTTATTTCTTCACTATTTGGCATGGTTGTAACAGATCTATGATATGTAGAACTTAGTGAGCAATAAGCAAACTAATGATATTTTTGCTCCTAAGAAGAAAGTCAGGCACTCAGTTAAGCACTTTGGTTATACTTAAGTCATTTTTTTTATCTATTCCAGAAGTCCAAAATATTATTACTCTATCACTCAACACTAGTTATGAAGGTCAGAGATTACTCATGAGAGGTGAAATGGGAATAGTGGGCTTTGAACATTACTAATCTTCTTAAGTTTGTTATTAGCACGTAATATACAATGTGCAGTCATTTGAGTTTACTGGTGGCAGAGATCATAACCTGGAAATAATTATTAAGAAAACAGAGATGTTTCTTTCTCTTGTCACTACAGAACATGTTCACTGAAAATGCCAGAACACCTTTTTAATGGAAACATGAGGAAGAGGCCACAGAAATAACACCATTGTGATATTTAATTGTTAGCTTCAGATTGTAACAGAAGAAATGATATTAGCAGTGATTTTTAAACAATGTTTAGTTCTTTTCCTTTTCTCTTTAATTTATCCAGAGAATTGAAGCATGCTCCAGGATGTACCAAAAACTCTAGATACTTACAAAATTCAAATATATTATTTTTTGTTAGAATGCATGAAGTAGAAAATTCTGACAAATACACAGAATTATATCTGTGTAATAAATATTATGAAGTCTCTCTGTACTAGGAACACCTGTTGATAAGCTCTGTTTTTGGTCTTAGCATCCTATTATATCATTGGCAAAATACACATAGGTCCTACAAACACGTTATCATGAGTGTAAATTTCTGAGCAAATGTTTATGCATTTAATTCAATTCAGGCATTTATGAATTCATTGACTATAGTTAACATTATGCAAATAGAATATCCCATAATGAAATCCTCCCTAGGATCACAATTAAGTTAGCTGAAAACTGATCTCATAGATAACCCTGATGTAATACGGTGAAGAAGAGCGTGAGAATAGATGAGAATTTGTTGAATTGTAAATATTGTGAAGAGAACAGAGATGAAAATTCAAGAAGGAAAGCTTGATGTCTGTAAATCAATGTTGCAGTGACCTCAGAGGTTTGTTAATGGCATGTTTTTAAAGTTTTAATAGAATAGGCACAAAAATGACCATTCATCATATTTCACAGAACAACTATTATTTGGGTGACATTACAGTTTTCAAAGAATATGATCATGAAAACAGTTTTCCATGAATGATAGAAAACATTATAAGTAAGAGATAAAATGTCTGCAGAAAACATATGGTATTATGCCATGCCTGCGATGATAACGCCTATGTGACAGAATGTTCCATTGGTGAAGGTCAGCGTCAGGTGAGGGGCGAGAG
>LOEQ01002264.1:229513-262252 GCA_001685075.1 Bramus lutescens | reverse complement strand
CCCTGTCTCAGAAAAGAAAAGAAAAGAAAAGAAAAAAAGAAAAGGAAAAGAAAACAAAACAAAACAAAACCATTCTGTATACTTGTTAATGCCATTCTGATGCCTTCCTAAACATCCACAGCTGTCTCTGCTGCTGCTCCTGCCGCTGGGGACTCTGGGTCAAAGGTCAAGGGATACAGATGTTTACCTGCAGCAGCTGTCTAAAAGAGACCCCATAAAGAATCACCATCAAAACCAGAAAAGGGAGCGAGCAGAGAGTCGGGGTTACATATTAACCCCTGTTAGCTGCCTGCAGTATTCCTTGCAGCACTGTTTATATCCCAGGCTCCCTCTGCTAACTACCATGGTGCTTGAGCATGATTCTGAGCGAAGCACTACCTAGATACTATGACACATCCTGACAGTCTTCTCCTAAACAGCATAACCCTGCTTGCAAAAGAAGTTCCTCAAAAGATAAGGAAAAAAGTCCTCAATTTACTCGTTTTTTTTTCAGACTTGTAAAACAGAAAGAAGGCAATATTAAATTGGAAGAGCAAAATAGGGGTTTAAAGGCTATCCATGAAGGGAGGTCAAGCTCTTTACTTCACAGCTACTCTGAACCCTCTGAGCCAGGTTTCCCAACAAGGAGACTGGTATGTTAAAGGGGTTTCCAAGCCAATTTCTAAAAAGCCAAGGAGTAATCGCTCTATCAGTAGTGCCTTGGAGTATGTACTGTGATGCAGTATGCTTTGGGGTATCAAATCTGTTCATGGTAACTAACCTGAACTTAATTAGTCATTAAATAACTGTTTCATGCAGAAGTTGGGGAGGGAGAGGGAGCTGTGCCAGTGAGCACCCACCATGGGTTCATCAGATGGGGTGCTGCCCGGCTGGCCCGCTGTGTGGCACCTGGGCAGGTTAAGTTCATGTTTATTTGAAATGGACAACGGGACTTTAGAGGGAAAAGTGAATATCTCTCTTCTACTTTCTCAATCTTGAGAAACCACAAGTAACGGTTTTTCTCTTAAGTTTTGTGGAAGTGTTGAAATGATAGAAAAATGATCTTCTCTGAAGCTAGAGAGAAGAACAGCCCAGCATAGGAATGCCCCAAACACCAAGGCCACGGGACCTCCAAGAGCAAGGACTGTTTTCAGACTATGCTGGCACGGTTTGAAATGCTGTATGAGGTACAGGACTTGGTTCTTACCTGTAGTGTGCCCTTATTCTCCCATGACCCAGGAGAAACTCAGCAGAAAAAGCATTGCATTTGCCTGCTGAGTGCCAGGGCTGGACTCTGTTCTACTGAGTCTGAAATCCATGACATTTCCTCTCTTACATGCTATAAGGTCTAAATAAAAGCATTCAGAGTTTAGCAGGGCAAAGCTCAGAGGTAAAACCTTTCCCCTTTGCCCTGCCTGGTGGGCAGGAAGGAGATGTCAGGAAGGAGGAGCAGGGAAGTAACCAAAGAATCACACAATCCCCTAACTCGGTTTACTGTGATTTAGGAGAGACGATATCTAATAAAGATATAAAAAGTTCCTTTTTCTGAATGCTGTCTATGGAGCCCTAAGTAGATAAATATTCAGTCCGTAGGCTTTGGAGACCATGGAGTTCATTTGGAAGCCCTGGGGCCTTGGTTGGTTTGAAGACAAGTAGAATTTATACAGCTAGGAGGAGAAAAGACACAGGCTTGTACAACATGAAGAAGGGCACAGAAGTAGCAAACAGATGTGCCATGACATACCGAGGCAAGTGTCAGGAAAGCCCTGCTATGGGGCCCTTCAGGCAGAGGCGGAAATGAGACTGCAGGAGGGAAGCTTGGTGTCCACATCAGCCATGAGAAGGCTGACAGGGAAGTCATGGCTTTGTATTGATACCGTGGTGGTTAAAGGTGCTCAGCCATGTTCATTGTAAGAAAAGTAATTGCATTGCCATCAGTCAGCTGGTCAAGTAGACGTTTCTTGGCTCTGTGAACATTTACACTGGTTTGTAACAAGAGTGTGTCTAAGGGAGATTGCTCTCCGTTTCAAGTCACCAATATATCTAAGTGTATCCCTTTGTCTTCTTCTCAGGGAGATGCTGGAGAAAATGGCCCCAAAGGTGATGCAGGAGAAAAGGTACAGTCTTGTGAAATGCAGAAGGGTGTGCGCTTGAGCAAGGATATTGCTGACTGTGTATGAAGCTGGGAGCTTTGGAAGACAGGGTCAGAGAAATCTCCCAAGCTAGAAAACAGTTCAATATTTGTCTCATAAAAATCGATTGTTCCACATTCTATCCATAAATTTAAATATTCTGAAAGCAAAATGGTTTGCCAAATTTACTTATTTCTAGAAAATAAATTTCCAACAATAGGTTTCTCAAGTAATAAACACACCTATTCACGAGGCAGTGTGTCTTCACAGAGGCCTAGAAGGGGACTCCCTCAAATGATTTGGTCCATCCTAGTTTTAGAAGGAAGTTACGTTGGTGAGCGAGGGTAAAATTTAAAAGTTTAGTATCGAATTAAGAGCACTTGATTGCCGTGTTTATGTAGGGAACTCTGGGAACCACAACCCTTGCATTCTGTCTTTTGCCCTCCTTGGTCTCTGGAACGCTGGTCAGCATTGATAGCACGTGCGTCCTGGTCTGTCTATGTGTCCTCTCTTTTGTCTCACCAGTCTGTCATTATGGTGTTTGCTCAAGTTGGTGTTTTGACAGCCCTGACTCCATGACACGGTGACACCAAAAGGATATTCTCCTGCATCTGTGTGATGTGTTCAGATTTGGGAAGAAATCCCCCTTTAGAAGCTGAAGATAGAATCAGAGCAGGTGGATGTTAGTGCAAGCCAAGCGAGGGACCTGATGAATGGGAAGAAGATAACTCACTCAGGCTGACAGTTGAAGGCAAGGCTGATCCATTTTGAAAATTATGACTGTACAGATGGATAATGGGTAGTCATAAAAACATGCTCATAAAATATATAGAAACTTATCTTTCTCAGTCTCATAAATATTAATACAAATATGGCATAAAGGGTAGAAACAAATTAATGTCACTAAGTAGCAACTGTTTGTATTTGAGAAACAGTTTAAATTTAGGACAGAGTCTCTGTTTCTTATAGACCAGGGTGTGTTGGCCTAAGCACTGTTGACAGTGTGAACCAGATAACTCTTCACCATGGTGTAGATGACAGAAACTTCATCTACACCGTAGAGCTGGCAGGCAAGTCTATGCTCTATGAACTACCCTGACCATCCCTATTTCAGAACCTCTGCTGAAGCTGCATCTTTTGTCTTCCAAATATCAAGCTGTAGTAAATGTGTAAATATCGAGCTGTCGTCAAACACAACATTGAAGTATCTAGTCAAATAAGACCGTGGATGCTCCTGACTAGTCTCAGATCAGGGTTTGAACCCCTGGGTATGTAAACCTGAATGATGGTTTATTTAGCTTAAATCTTTTTCTCTAAAAGCAGAGATAAGCTAGCTTGTTTTATAAATTAATATTTTTGGCTTTGTGGACCACGTAGTCTCCGGCACAACTTCATGATTCTGTTATTGTAGCAGAATTAAGCCACAGACAACACACACACACACACACACACACACACATAATCAGTAGGGCCATGTTTAAAATAAATTTTATTTCTGGGCAAGATGATATTGATATTATGTCATCTGCCTGTATATAATATTATTGTCATTTTGATTTTTTTTAACCATTTAAAAATATAAAAGCCATGCTTGGCCCAATCTTGCAAATATCCAGCAAGATTTGACGGCAGTAGCCAACTTTGCTTAAAATAAAGGAAGTACTGTACACAGAAGGCAGCTTCTTCAAACAACAACAAAACCATAAAATGTGAACTATACCCATATGAATTTAAATAGAGCATTTTATGCCTTAGAGGCTCTATTTTTTATTTTTAACTTCGTTTTTGGAACATAGGCCGGCAATCGTTTCTTCACTCACGTGGGTTTTGAAATTTACTTTTGCAACAGTAAAACAATGTTTTTTCCTTGAAAGGACCTAAGCATCTCCCAGGAAGGTTGTTTCGGCTTCATACACAATACAAATCAGTTGCTGTACTGACTCACACACCATAAACTCTCAATAAATGCTAACTTTTCCTACCATGTGGAAATTGAAATCAACGACATGGTTGTTTTTCTTTTCTTTTTTATCAAAAAGTTTTATTGCTCAGCTGAAATTAAGTACAAGAAATGCCTCAGCGAGAGCGGAAATCAATTCTATAAACCTCCAATAGGACTAAATAGGGGGCTGTAAATAGCAATCTGTAGCGTGTATAATATGTAATCTGACCCATGGCATTCATCCCAAGAATGTAGTGATTGGAATACAATTTTTGATGTGTTTTTTAAACATTTCCTGCTCCTGTCATATAATTTGTTTCCAGCATGTTGGAAACACTCTTCTTGTGGCCTTTGTCGTCAGTATGTGAAATTCATTCATCACTTTCCAACTTTGAGGGGTAAAGTAAAAAAAAAAAACAACCCAACTTCTTTTCTGCTATTGATGTAGTAAATTACGTCATTGACTGATTCACTTTAATGGACTTTTTTTCCCCCTTTTGATCCAACTCAGCGCCCTCAGATGGTAAAGCAATTTTTACAGTCTGTGGCTTTCCAGCCTCGTCGTCTGGAAATGCTGGGAACTGTAAAACCACTGACTGGGCCAGGGCTTCTCTGTGGCCAGCAAAACCGTACACTCGGTTTAAGAATAACCTGCCAAAGACTGATTTCAATCACATGGAAAGTTCCTATGGAATCTTTGTATTCTAGTCTTTGGGGTGTTAATTCCACCAACAAATGTTCAAATAGATTTCTTAGCCACTGCAAGTGGGCATCTATACAGCTCACTGAATGGGTGAAGCATACTGCTGTACCCTGTGTGGTGTTATTGGTTGAGCCAAGAGCTCTGTCTTCACTCTATTGGCACAAAACGCCTGCCCCTTACCTCCCTGTGTTCCCAAGACCTCATTCCTATGCATACCCTGCTTTCTCATTCGCCATCTTGAACTCAAGCATCTGGCCTTTCACCAGGCATGTCATAGTTGCACTTACCAACCAAGCTGTCTTACAAACCACACTTGGAGGACTGTGTCAGGGGATACTCCAGGGCAGTCGGCGCCTGGTCCTCTCCAACGCTGCCCCAAGCCATTCTTTGTTTAGAAGCCTGCTTTCTGGCCTCCCCCTCCCAGCTCCACATTTTCATTTTCTGGCTTTGTTCAGTCTTCAATCTTTTAAAGTTTGGATTTACAAGTCATTTCCTAGGGAAGCTCTTTAGTCTCCTAAACTGCTTAGGTCATCGTAAGTACTGTTCTTTACTGTAATTTCTTTATTAACTGGACACAGAGCTTACTAGCAAAGGAACAAACACGCACAAACCCATAGGATACTGCAACCCCCCAAATCTCCTTACAAAAGTAAGGAAGGAGGGGTTATTTGCCTCATAATTTGAAGTTATAGTCCACCATTGTGGGAAGGTCAAGTCATGAGGCAGCTGGCCACATTCCATGTGCAGTCAAGAGCAGACAGCAATGAATTAGTGTGTGCGCGCTTGGACTAGTCCAAGGCCTAGCTTATGAAATAGGCCCACAACCAGGGTGGGTCTTGCTACCTCAACCCAATTAAGAAAACCCTACCGAATCTAAACAACTCCTTGTTGAAACTCCTTCCCCAGGTCATTCTGTATTGTCAGGCTGACAAAACTAACAATCACAGCTTCACCTCTTGTCAATTTGACACCAAGCACATGGCTTTTATGCTTTTATCTTTCATCCTTTGTCCCCAAAGTCAACCCAACAACAGGATGGTGCCCATCTGTTCTAGTCCCAGCACTAATCCGGGTTCTTAGAACATTGTTACAAGATAATAAATACTGTTTGGAAAACCTTTTTTTTTAATCTTGAACAACTTCATATTTTCACTGGATGGTGGGATGTTTGGATAGCCTGCAATTGCTCCTTCTGTCTTAATTAACAGCTGCATATTTAATTACTTGCTGAGTACTGCATTTGAAAACAATCATATACAAAACCAATGTTTGACCAAAAGTGGAAAACAGTAACGTCACCATGTCCTGGCACATGCCTTTAATCCCAGCACTTGACAGAGGGAGAGGCAGATGGATCTCTCTGAGTTCGAGACCAGCCTGATCTCCATCATGAGACCCGTCTCAAGAAAAAATGAAACAAAGCAATAAAACAGCAAAGCCAAGTTCATTTGTCTCACAGAAAACTTCTCCGTCTGTGGTTTACTCCGCTGACTGATGAAGACAGGCATCTATGTAAGCCATCACTGGAAGGCTGTTTCCTACTTTAACCCTATAGTCTCTTACACTTTGGGGATAGGGTTATAAACGTCCCCTGCTTGATTTCAGCCACTTGGAACATTATCCCTCCCAGAAGTTGCCTTGCTCTTAAAAGCTGTAGACATTCCTGGGGATTTCACAGTTCTGAATCTTTAAAGAGCGGATAAATGTATGAGGTGTCCATCAAATGAAGCTTCTCACATTCCCACAAATAAACCATGGTGGATCTTTCCTTCCCATCCACTTGCTCCAAGGACAAACCCTGGTCTCTAGTCACATATAGTAGCTTAGCCAAACACTCCTGTGTAAACTACAAGCCGTTAGCTAAGAACTTGGAGGTAATACAAGAACTACCTTTAGTTGACCTGTCTTCTCTAGCCTTTAGGGCCCCTTATCGAAATGATGTAAGCCAATAATCCTTTTCTTGGTCTAGTAAAAAGGGCAGTTGAGGAAGCTCACACTTCACTCCACTTGTAGCTGCTTCAGCTTCCTCATCCTCCAAGTGGAAGTAGCAGTGCCTTCCCTGCATGGGAGTTTAAGACAGATGGAGCTTTGCAAAGTCAAATTGCTTTTATGAATATAAAGGTCATGTTATCCACAATGTTGCAAACCGATTTGTTAATATTGATGGCTCCCAGACTCAGTTTAGCAGAAATAGAAACAAGTATTATTTTCTTCACCGCGTTTATTTCACCCCTCATTTGGAACTCATTTGAATGTTAATGGTTGTGACAAGCAGACTCATTCATACAATATTTAGAGCTTGCTTCTTTGTTTAGCCACATTTTAATTTTTCCTTGGGTAATAGCAATTACAGATGTCAAAGGAACTCACATGTGCACTCCTTTCCTCAACAAACTAAATTTACTATTTCCTCCTCTTCCTAAGCCCTTGGTTCCCCTTTCCTGAAGGCCTCTTTTCATTTTGATCCTTGACTGCTGACCCGGCTGAAAACATTGTTTTTCAGATGGTCATTCACTCGTTCACCATGTGTGTGTAAAGCATCTGCTGTGGTCAGGATGTGGAGTCTGCTCCCATGCAGCTGTCTGTCTGCTGACAGGACAGACAGATATAGAAAGCAACACCGACAACAATCACAGCACAAGCTGTGCCAGACACAAATGAAGTATGCAGCTACACAGTAGGGTGTACTCACGGCGGGTCACATTGGGGAGACTTGGTGAACGGTTCCATTAGACAGAATCATGTAAAGCAAGACCTGAGGTACCATCGTGGGAGGATGTGAGTGGAAAGGAGGATAGGAGTCAGGTGCTGGTCAGTGCACAGGGGCCTGAGGCCTCTGTCTGTGTGTCCGTCTCTAAAAGAGATTGATGAGCAGCTTCTGGACTCTAGAACAAGGGAAAGAGCCCTGGAGATAACTTGAGTATTTGTACACAAGACGGAGCTTAGGGACTCTCAACTCTAGCCTCCCTCCTTCAATTTTCGTGACAGTCACAAATGGCTAGGTCCCCTCCTTTTCTTAGTCCTTCCTGCATGTTCCTAGGTTGGAGAGGACTGGAATGAGGTTGAGAATCTAGGCCTTTTGCTGCCTCATTAACAAACAAGTAACAGTCTCACCTCTTCTCCGTGCTCCGGTCTGCATTGGTCCCATCCTTAGGATGGTGTGTTTCTAGGATGGTCATCTTCCATGAAATCTGGACAAACCCAGTCTTTTAAAAAGACAGGCTCACCCCCCCGCCCAATGGCCATCTCTTCCCCACCTCTATGTCAGAACTAACATCCTGTGACTTGCAGCTAAAAACATTTTGGAACCTATCAACTTAGCAGACCACTGCCTTCTACCAGCCCCAGAGCTAAGACTGTCGTCAGGTAGCACCCGAGGTCTTGAGAAAAGCTTCCCCCATCTTGCTGTAACCACCTCTCTAATGTACCCACCAGTCCATCTTAAACTTACCTTGATGGATGACTTTCTTTGCTCTGTAAAACTATAAGACTTCATGAAACTGTTTCCATGTTGAAACATGAAATTGGGGGTACCCAAATCTGTTCTCCTGGACCATGGTCACTCAAAGGAAAAACAATCTCTTAATCTCTTAAAAAGTTAAAAGTCAGATTCTCTCTCAAGACTTTCTTAGCCCCTCCATGAATTCCCATTGCCCAGAAGTCATTCATCATCCTGTGACTGAGTTACGGTACAATGAGGGCAAAGCAGGAAAAGGCATGCTCGGGCTTCATGGTGGTGACACACTGATCTGCAGCGTGGTTTCTGCAACTCAGCATCATTAACCTTTTGACTTCATCCGTTGTCCTTTGACCTTCCCAAAGACCAAGAAGGGCAGGAACTCCCTGTCAATAACCAGTGACATTAATACATCCCAGAAGCTAAGAAAACTGAAAGCTTCAAAATCCCTAAATTAAAATTCATTGTCTCAGAATATAATTTTAGCATCCTATTAAGGCAATATCTTTATGTTTGTATAGTTTTAGTTACTTCAAGAAATATAATCTTTCCATGGTTTGTATTCAAAGTAAACCCATGATTTGAGGCAAGGCATGGTTTCTCTTACATGATGTTATCATATAATGGCTGGGCCTATTGATGGACAAAGAACTGGGGGCCACACTTAGGCCCCTTGGTCATACATAGAGTTCCTCTGAGCATCCGTGTGGGTAATGGCTGCCTAGGTGTTTGCATTGTTGCCTTGGCACTTATGGCATAATCTCTCCCGGGTTTTATTTTAGGGTGACCCAGGATCATCGGCTGCAGGAATTAAGGTAACTATACCCTTGCACATGTGTGTGCCCTGGAAATCATGGCTGTGATTTTATGAGCCCCCCACCCCCCACCCCCGTCTCTTCAGTTTAGCAGCAAAGATGGTTGTAGCTCTGGTCCAGTTCTCTGACAACAGCTTCCAAACACAACAGGGAAATCCCAGGCAGTCTTAGTAGGAGGGCTTACTTTCTCTTCCAGATGTCCTTGGTTTCCAAGAAATAATATCTTTATATGTGAGTTCTAGACATACAGCAGTTTCCTTATGTGTAGCATGGCAGAGAGTAAGAAAATGGCGCACACAAAATGTATGTAATCATTTGAATACTTGAGTAGGCAGTTGGATCATTCCTGTAAAACTGCCAAAGGCCTAACGGTTTTCTAGGTTTATTCTAAGACTGCCCTTTTCATCTTTGGTTTTCTTTGGCCAGGGAGAACCTGGAGAATCTGGTCGTCCAGGACAAAAGGTAATATCTCTCTGTCCTAGGTATGTCCTTTGCATCTCTCTGTGATCAGTATTTCACGTCGTTGTCATCTAACATGGAAACATTTGTTGCACCATGGTACAGTTTTCATGCTTGTAAAATGTCACTGGTTGCTTTCCTTGTTAAAAGGCCTTGATTCTGCGTACTGCGCACAGCAGTGTGAAAGCAAACGCTGTCTATATGTACTCAGCTGTTGGAAACTAACAAATCTCAGCTGAACTGGAATGCCAGCTTGCTGCTTTGCATGCTTAAATGTATTCTGTATTTTCTGCATTTCACGAGAAGAAATAAGTATATAGTAAACCATGTCAATGGACAATGATGGACAGTTCTTTTAAAATACACCTCTAACTCCATTCATTTGCCAATGCTTTCCTGCTAACATGTATGTCATGAATGTTGCCTTACAGAAACTAAATTTGTTTAAAGAACTAAATTTTAATGAGCGATGTTATACATACCACTTTCACTAACTGAGCTGTGGGTACATTAAATTTATCATCTGTGCTTCTTCACTGAGCGTTTATGCTCATTATTCATCTGGGTCTGAGGCAGGAAACAAATGTTAGCAGTTTCTCAACTGAGCACCAGGGTCTCAATGCCCAGTTACAGCCCTGGACCTTACATAACAGACAAACTGCAGTTAACAAGAAAATGTGAACTCCATAGGCCACATTCCTTAAAACCACATTCCTTTGTCCAGTGGTAGCTGATGTTATAGACAGAATATGAATTAGGACATAGAACATAGCTCATTAGCAGAGAGAAAAAGGATAATCAACCCTATCACGGTAGTTTGGAACCTAAAGTTGAGAGTTTACTGTATGGTCCGTGTTCTTGACATCATTGAAAACTTTTGTTTAAGCACTTGGGATGGAAGTAACTTCTGAGAAGGTTTGCATGTTCTTTTAACATTTCTGAGTGAATGACTATTTTTCTCTTGAGACTGAGAATCTCAGAGTGTTGATTCATCAGCTCTGCTGCAGGTGAGACGAGAGCCTAGCACAACTCTTCCAGCTGCTCCTTTCTGATCTGTCTCTTGGTCTTCAGGCTCCAAGTTTAACTCAAGAATCCATAGAACATATTTTAGATAAATAGTTTGCAGTAATCACCTTCTTCCTCTACTTCCCAGTTAGTCTAGAGCGACAGCCCTCCCAGCCTTTTGTCGGTAGCATATGTATACATACGTCAGTCATACATACAACCAGTCATAGATTACTGTTCAATGTGTTCCAGTGAAATAGTTCAAATACCTTTTGGAAAGAAACCTCGGGGGTCACAGTGGTCTTTCTGTGGCTCCTCTCAGTGGTAACAGCTTCCCACAAACATGTCCAGCTTTTCCCCTCATGCTGATTTTTTTTTCTTTGAGAAAATCAAACTTGTCAGCATGTGTGATCTTTTTTCTCTTATAGGATGAGCACTGACAAGATGAATATCTGAACCTTCTCCCGCTCTGGCCTTTTAAGAAGAACTGTGCAATTACTAAAAACAAAAGATCCATCATCTATTTTGAAAAAGCAACTGATCTTAGATTATGTGATCTTGGGGTCCCTTAGTCTAAAAAAGTGAAGATTTTTCTTAAATTGCCCTCCAAATCTGTGATTTACTCAAAGAAATGTCAGTAGGACCAGGCTTGGTCGAATGTGCCTCTAACCCAGAACTCAAAGCTGCAGCTGAAAGACCTGGCATTCAACACCCACCTGTCTTACATTAACAAGAGTCAAAGGAAGGGAGGGGCTGATGAGATGGTTCAGCAGGTAAAGGTGCTTGATACCAGCACTGATGACCTGAATTTGATCCTAGAACCCACATGGTGGAAGAATAAAATTGAATCCTGTAAGTTGCCCTCTGAGTTACACACACACACACACACAATGAATAAATAAATAGGCAGTCTTTTTTTTTTCAAAAGCAAAGGAGGGGGTTCACCTGCAAAGCGTCTCTAAAACACAAGCCAAAACAAATCTCAGTAAACTTGTATAGGCACTGTTTCCACAGCACAAGAACCAAATTGACCTTCAGTTGTTTAGCATAAGATTTCATTATTATAATTATTTATAAAGATAACTTAGATTCATTATGGACATTTATAGCCTAGAGGCAGAAACACTGGATTTTCTTTACATTTTGTCAAAAAGTAGACATAAACGACATCAAAAGGAGCTTTCATCTGGGTGAATACATGGCCCGGAACACACAGCATCCTTATTATTAATATTTAGTTCAGATTCTGCCCTCTGACACAATCCTGCCTTCCTACGACCGTTTGACTTCCTTTGTCTAACATCAGATTTTGATAATTCCCCCAACATTGGAAACAGCATTTCCATGTTTGCTGCTTAGAGTCAAAACTGACAAACTGAGCCAGGTTTACAGTCAGTGCTGGATGTCATCTGGTATTTTTGGCACCATTGCGGATCTGTGAGTGGTGTTCAATGGCACACTAGTTCCTGAATTTAGGGGTGTTCCCAGAAAAGTACAAAGTGCAACATGGCTCAGGTCAGTCAAGTGGCGGGCCTTCCCCCTGAGATCATGTCCAGTGTTCATCTGGAGTGATACAGTAGTGGAGGATTTATCACGCTTTCTCTGTGACTTCAGCAGTTGGGTTACATGGAAGCTTGTAGAGACACTATAGACTTGTAAGGTGTGAATTGTGTTTCACTACATAGCTCTTGCCTTCCTAACCTTTCCCCAGCTCTTAAAGTATACATTCTAACATTGTCACTTGATTCCCCATCATAAGGGACCCTTGCCAATGAGCTCTGTAGATGCCCAGGACACTCTAACAGAGTCCCAGGAGTAAGGCTTTCTCAGACCAGAGAATAGGGAGTTAAAAAGGAAAAATAATAAAATCAGATATATGACGTAACTGTACAATTGAAATTCTTGAACAAGGACCCTTTGAATAAAATAACAAGCTGACTCTTTATTTTGACTCATATCTAACACATTAACTGTGCTCCCGAAGCTCCTGAGCCATGGCATAGACAAGGATGGCCAAGTTAACTAAAATCTTTCTCTTAGTTGGAAGGCAAGCTTTCTACAACATAAAGATAAAGAATTCTGAAGAAAGAAATGTCTTACTAAAATTGTGAAGAGGTGTTCCATAAGGGGAGCACTAATATTACCATCTCTCATTATGTTAGCTAAGAGCAGAAATTAAATACAATTTTGGAAAGGTAAAAGTCACAAACCATTCAACACTATAAAATATAAATATTTGAGATATTTAACTAAATCATACATTTATGATCAACCACATTCAGACATACACATATACACACATGATGCAGAGAAAAGCCAAATACTCAACATTTAACATTTCATTATCTTATATATTATCCCGTAATGTCTCTTTAATATTTTTCTCATTAGAAAACATTGTATGCGTTAATCATGCATACATGTGCATATCAATTATTTTTTAAAGTATCTGTGTGGTCTTTTTATGTTGGTAGAGAATTAAGTGGTAAAAATTCTTAACGGAAAATTGTATTATAACCTATTTATTTCCACACATGCTTCAGATGCTTCCCCATAAGAGTTGGGGGAGACTTTTTAAAATAAAAACAATCCCAAGTGTTATTGGTTGGCTATTATTATGCAGTTAGTGTTTTCAAATACTTTATACTATTATTAAGCAAAAGGTAACCTTCAGTAAAATATGGATTAAATCCTTTTCTATTAGGTCCTCTTAATGTTACTGATTAAAGGGTGAGAGAGAAAACACAAAGGAAAGGCAATGTATGGCGTTGTAACCCTGTGAAGTTTAATATACCTTGGCACCTGGTCTTGGGGTGGAATAACAAGCAAGTTAGCATTCCTTTCTTCTCTAATTCGATTTCATTGTAGTCATATTTATAATGCACAGAATGCCTTTTCTTTTGCATTCCTGAAGTACCTTTAACAAGAAACAAGGGAGCCATTGTCTCCCCACTTTGTCTAATGACTCAGCTTGATAAAATGTCTAAAGGCTTAATGTTATAATACCAGAAGAAATTCTATCCCCTTTTTAATCTGAAAGGGCAGATAGTGGAGATGGGAGATCCACTTGTCAGTAGGTCTTCCTTGGGTTAAGGCTTATTCAAGGGCCAGCAGAATGGCTCAGCAGTCAAAGCACTTTGCTCCACAAGACTTACAGCCTGTACTTGATCCCCAGAAGCCACACAGACATGGAAGGAGAGAACCACACCCACAAACGTGTCCTCTGACCTTCACACCGGAGCTGTGGTAGGCATGCACACGTGCACAGTGGTGATAAAATAATTAAAAACTAAAGATGATGGAAGCCATTTAGGCTACAAAACGTGCCTCCCCTCCCACCCCCCTGGTACCGCTCCCTCTGTGGAAGTGGTTGCCATCTCCGTGACTGACCATCACAACACCCTATGATTGTATTAGATTCTGTGTCGCTTCCACAGAGAACAGGCAACACTTCATGGCAAACATGTTTGCTCCTGATTCCTTTATTCTTTTGTAGTAGACTTGAAGAGAATTGCTAAGCAATGCAATCTCTTGTGCTTAAAATAACAGACAATTCTGTGAAAATGAGAGGGTTTAGCCTGTCTCCAGCGTGCCTACCCAAGGCATACTTAATCTCTGATCTGTGTTTAGGAACAGCTGCATGGTACCATGAGCCCAACACTGCTAAGCAAGGTCACCCTAACCCAGCAATTAGGAACACAGGCTTGACCGAAGCATATTCTTAACCATTTACTCATCTTCTCATTCTTCAGGAATGAAAAGGAAATCTTACTATGCTTTTAAGTGAGCAACATTCTTAATGTGTATGCTTTCCTGGGGCCGTCTGTTCATGCAAGTCTCTTGATTATCTAAGCAGGGAGGGCCCTGGGAGATGACACATTATTGAAGCAAGCAGCTCCAGCAAATCCTTGGCCAAAGGAGTTACAAATGCAATCTTTCCTCCTGTACTACTCTCTCATGCCACCTGATAGAGAAGCCAGTAGGCAGTGAAGTGCAGGAAAAGGCCAGTGTCTTAAGAAATCTGCCAAGTCGTCAGACAGTTCCGGAATGGAGATTTGACCGAGTTGCGTGGTCTCGGCAGACCCATTTCCCCTCCACAGTCTGTTGTCTATATTTCTCTTTGCAGAAACTTCAGCTGGAACATTTGCCATGTTTTTCTCTGATCCTGTGACTGAGTGCATGTTGCTCTGTAATGCATTGTGATTTTCCTATGTAGGGTGAGCCAGGGCTGCCTGGACTACCTGGACTCCCGGGGATCAAGGTAAATACTCCACTGACCAACTTCATGGAACTATGAGTGTCCCGCATTGGAGGAAAATGGGGGGAAAAGTGAATACTGGTCATTAACTATTCTGAATTGTTCTCAATTGATTAGTTCATTTTTTAAACTCAAATTTCACATAGGTGTTTAAAGTTGGTCACTGCCATCCAGGTTGTCTAGTTCACTGTTGTCTTTATCATGCCCCTTAGATAAAAGTAAATGGCATTTCAAGTAAAGTCATGCAAAGTTTTTAAAAGTCTAGAAAGAATGTTTCTTTACCTTTAAATTTTGACTTCATTCCTAAAGTCCTATCAAATTTTGACCAGAATTCATCTTAGCACGCCTGTAAATCACACACTTGGGCAACCATGTATGTGGTTCACCATTATCATAGCCCCTCGAAGATCCCATACTGCCCCTTCCTGTCAGTCACTCCCACTGAAAAAAACTCAAACCACATTGCTAAAATGTTCGGACCTACCACAAACACTTTCCATATAAACTCTGTATGCATCTTTTGAAATAATTGCTTACGGTTTAGGATTAAAACATTGTTTTAAGATTTAAAGATTCTTAAGCCACTTAAATGGTTTTTGTTTGCAAAAAAGACTTTTCCCATGGCAGCAACAAGACTTAATGCTCTATTATCTTAGCTATAGTTATTCCTTGAGAATAAACTTCATATATATCCCAAAAGAGACAGGATAGCAATCAAGAATATCTTCTATTCTAAAAATAGTGCTCATACTTTAGTCATGCGTGCTACTTTATAATGTGTTAACTGAAGTTAGTATGATTCTACAATCTTAATTGCTTATAATATTATATAGGTCAGTCCCACGGTCTTAGTGGGTGGACGCAACCCTCGTGGTCCCGACTTCCTTGCTCATGTTCTCCCTCCGTCTGCTCCTCATATGGACCTTGGGAGCTCAGTCCAGTGCCCCAATGTGGGCCTCTGTCTCTATCTCCATCCATCGCCAGATGAAGGTTCTATGGTGATATGCAAGATATTCATCAATGGGGCTATAGGATAAGGCNCTGGGACTGATGGAACATGTGATCAAACCAGACTCTCTGAATGTGGCTGACAATAAGGGCTGAGAAGTCAAGGACAATGGCACTGGGTTTTGATTCTATTGCATGGACAGGCTTTGTGGGAGCCTAGTCTGCTTGGATGCTCACCTTCCTGGACTTGGATGGAGGGGGGAGGACCTTGGACTTCACACAGGGCAGGGAACCCTGACTGCTCTTAGGACTGGAGGGAGAGGGGGAGGGAAATGGGAGGAAGGGAGGAAGGGAGGAGGGTAGGAGGTAGAAATTTTTAATAAAAAAAACATTATATAGGTCATCAGTACACACAGAAAAACCATGTCTTCTAGGTCAGCAGTCAGAAACTGGTTCTAATATTTGCTGGCTGTTTCTAGATTACTATAAAAAAAAAAGTTCAGATTGCTTTTAATACATGCTTTGGCTCTTTGGTAGACAGTACACTCTAAAACATATTTGTTGAGTCAAATTCACTTACCTATTATTTGCTTCTTAGTGAGAATGACATCCTAGTGCATATTATGGGGTTAATTTATGACAGCTCTTTAGTAACTTCCAAGCATAAAAATGACAGCTTTTTATAAATGACAAGATCATAAACTTTTCAGTGATTTAAGGACATGTTGCTGGGTGTTAATTAGAACCTGGTGGCATTACAGGTCATAATGAAGACTTTTGAGACAAAGGACATTGGAAGGACATAAAAGTCCCTACAGCAAGAACTTAAGCAAGCTTTTCAGGGTGCAGGCTCAGCTCAGGAGAGCCTCGGTGCTCTGAAACCGACTTGTCCCTTCTCCTGAGCTTTAGACACTCTCTTGATGAAAAGGAAGAAGAATGAAAGCATTATTTTCCCCAATATAGATATATACATGCATAGACATAGATTATTTCGATAGCTACTGTATTTGTGACTCTGGTCTTACTTCAGTGTTGTGTGTCTATGCTGACTCTACATCATTACTGACTCTTGGCCTTTTCCTATGATCTTTTCAGCCACCCATGACCTATTCAGAAGGTCGTGAGTTCTCAGGTTGGGAGGGTTAATTGTAAGTCACCACCTCCAGGAAATGCTTAAGTTCCCACAGCCTGAGAAGTGCTAGAAATCCTTTGTTGAGGTGGTGGGGGCTCTGGTACTGCCCTCCTGTGCCTGACTAGTGACTGAGCTGAGAAACTGCCAGTTGATAAAAATCCTTCAGTATTCACTAGAGATGTTTCTCTAGGTCATCTCAGTGCCATGCCTGGGTCACCGTCTGGGGCTGAAGACAAAATCATGAGCTCTGGTTTTGGTGTAATAAGTTTTGTCTTCTCACTCTAATTCAAATGAAAGATAAGCTTTCCTTACACTATAATAAGTGCTAATAATAAATAAATAATAATCAGTAAATAATTTGGGGGAAACAATTTAAGACCACTTTAAGGTATTCATTGTATATTCATAAATGTAGACTTAAAATTTTATATTTGATGGCCCTACATTGACTTGAGACGCTCCTTACTAATCTAACTTGCTTCATTTCTGCTAAGGTGGCAAATGACAGGATGGTTAATTCTCATTTCATAGTTCAAGTTGTAGCCAGGATTTAAAAATTGAAACCATTCTGTGTGACCTACAAGACGTGAGGTACCAAAAACATCAGTCATGATCTTAGCCTGTGTGTATGTTTATGCTTTGGAGATATTTCCTGTTGCTACCTATGTCCTCCTTATCTGCCATGACCACAGAGTGTGTGCGCATGCCGGCCGTTATGTCTAGGACACGGAGGAAAGCTGTCATTACATACCAGAGAAGCTTCGCTTTGCCACCTGTTGCTCTTGGGGAATAGTTGGAAACTTAATGAGCACCCACATGCCTTTCCTGGCTCTCAGGAAATGAACCAAGTGCCTAAACCCTGACAGCAGACTCATCTATCTCTCACCTGAGCGGCCCACTCTGAGGAAAGTGCTGTTACTGTAGGCATGCATAGGGGAAGTCACTGAGACCCGGCCTGACTTCATCTCAAGCTGCTCTTAGGTTTCCTGCACTACTTGAAAGTTCTCTTGCCATGTGGAAGGCATTTGTAATTCCTATTTCATGCATTCATGGTTCATATAGTATCAAGATGTTCAGCTGGGAAAATTAAATTATGTACAATGTACCATGCAGAAATTGATCTTCTGGAGTAAGATTTGAGCTTAGAAAATTAGTTTTATGAACAAGCTTTCAAAAATGTTGAGTCTTTTTTTTTTCCTTCAAGTATCTTAGAGGATAGTAAGCCTTGTGCCTACCTTTTCTGTTATCAGATGAAAACATAAGATTCTAGGTTATTATTTTTGAAAATCTTATTCTAGGCACTTACTTTGAAAAATATACATATTTTGTTTACCCATTCTCGTGGTTCCATTTCCCTCATAAATAAGCAGTTTTGACCAATGACCCCAGAACAAATCAAACCATAGCTTTACTGGTCCTACGACCCAGGGCAAGATTTGGAATCTCTCTGTGCTTTGGTTTTCTCATGAGAGCAGTGACCAGAGCACAGAGTTCTACTGTGAGAATGAAATGAACAAATGTGTGCATAGCTCTTGAAATCTCCCCCAGCATACAGCAAACGACTGCTATTACTGTTTCTCGTGGGTCAGCTGAGAATACTGGGAGCGTTGCTTATGCACCCATTCAAGGTAGTCTTTCCTCGTGCAAGTAATTTTAACCTGGAGAAAATACATCTAGCCATGCTTTATATAGATAAAAATCATGTATCCCTCTTTAAAAGGGATGAATGAATAAGACAGTTAAAAGCAATAAGGGCACCCACTTTCCCTACTTCCTGAGTGTATTCCAGGAGCAAAAGGCAAGGGTGCACATGGCTTGAAGATGAGAGAAGCTGTGTGAACCTTCTTCTTCCTGACTGTTCATGAGAAATGCCAGAGGACAACTTGACACATCCCATAGTGACGTTTGTCTTTCCAGGCCCGAGTTACTTCACTCAGAATAAGGTTCCCTGTTCCGGCCATTTATCTGAGAATTTCATATTTTTGTTTTTCTTGATGACTGAATAACTTTCCACTGTGTAGATGTACCACATTTCTGTTATCCATCATCTCTTAATGGACATCTAGACTGTGTCTAATTTCTAGTTCTTGTGGATGGAGCAGCAGTGAACATGGAATGAGCAAGCATCTCCATAGTGGACTCTAGAGTCCTTTGGATAAATGCCTAAAAGTGGTACGGCTGGATCATGTAGTAAATTTGCTTCCAGCTGTTTCAGCAATACGCACACTGACTTCCATTTGCATTCCCACCAGCAGTGAGTCAGTGTCTCCTCTTCCCTATGTCCATGCCAACATTTGTCACCATTTGTTTTCCTTTTGTACGTTCTGACTAGGGTAAGATGAAATCTCAAAGTACTTTTAATTTGTATTTTTACATAACTAAGGATGTTGAACAGTTTCAAAACTAAGTCTCCCATTTATCTTTCTTCTTTTGAGAATTCTGTATAGTTCCATGCCCCATTTTTAGTGGGGTTGTTTGTTCTCTTGATGTTTGGGGGTTCTGTTTTACTTCTTTGTATGTTATAGATACTAACCATCTGATAGATGTACTAGTGGTCAGGATTTTTCCTCATTCTTTAGGCTGCCTCTTTTAAATAATGGTATCTCTTGCCATAAAGTTACTTTTGAGTTTCATGTGGTCCCGTGTTGCCTGTTGGTCTTAATGCCTGCACCATTAGCATCATGTTTAGAAATTCCTTTCTTGTGACTACTTTCTATAGGGTATCATATCTTATCCTGGAGTCCTTGATCCATGTGGAGTTTAGTTTTCTGAGAGTGAGAAATAAGAATTGAGTCTCATTCTTCTATGTCTTGCTGTCCAGTTTGAGTGGCAGTATTTGCCCATCTGTTGAAAATCTCTCCTCTGCAATGTGTATTATTGGCCTCTTTGTCAAAAAAAAAAGCAGCTGACTGTAGGAGACTGGGTTTATCTGTGGGTCCTCAATTCTATTCCATTAATCAATATGTTTGTTTTGATGTCAATACCAGGTTGTTTTTATTACTGTAACTCTATAGTAAAACTTAAAATCCAGGGTGCTAATATAGCAGCAGTAATTTTTAATTATTTGTTTTTTTTTAATTTGACTATCCTAGGTCTTTTATATTTCCATTTGAAATTTAAGATGTTTTTTCAGTATCTATAAGGAATTGCATTGGAATTTTGCTGCACATTTCATTGAGTCTGTAGATTGCTTTTTGTAGGAGTTTGATAATATTAACCCAACCAATCCATGAGTGTGGAAGGCCTTTCCATCTTCTGGTATCTTCTTCTTTTTCTTTTTCAGGGTCTTAAAGTTTTCATTGTATGGGTCTTCATTTTCCTTGACTAAACTTATTCCAAGATATTTTGAGGCTCTTGGGAATGGTATTGTTTTCCTAATTTCCTTCTCAGTGTTTGGCATTTGTACATAGGAAGACTGACTTTTTGTATATTGTATATAGGAAGGCTGATGACTTTTTGCAAGTTGATTTTGTATCCTGCTACTGTTCTGAACTTTCTAGTCAGTGTTACCTAACTCAAGATACTTTTCTCAGATTTGCAGTGCTTGCTTTTCTCTTTCAAATGATAGAAGTAGCTGATTTTACCAAATTAAGAAGTCAAGTTTTAGACGGGCAGTGATGGCACATGCCTTTAATCCCAGCACTTGGGAGGCAGAGGCAGGTGGAACCCTGTTAGTTTCAAGGCCAGTCTGGTCTACAGAGCAAGTTCCAGAAAAGGCTCCAAAGCTACACAGAGAAACCCTTTCTCAAAAACAAAACAAAGTGTGGGGGGGATATATTAACCACAGATATTACATCAAATCATAAAAAGCTATTTAAGTAGCAACTATAATTTAATGGTTTCCCATTCCTTGAAGTTTAATGGTTTTACTCTGGTTTCCTCATTAATGAAAATTTGACATTCAGATCAAGAACTCAAAGAGGCAGAAGGGTCTAAGGTGGTAACCATCTCTCCCACATCATATGAAATCCCCTCGGACCTGAAATCTGTTTTCACAGGAGGCAGAGACATTCACTTGACACTCTCAGGATTGAGTGCTGGCCTGGTGCTCTGTGAGTAACAAATGTGTCTTCAGAATCTGATGAAGATGAATGCAGCTCAGTCCTCAGAAACATTGGCATATCTCAAAACTGGCAGAGATAAATGGAGGAATGTAAAATTAATTCATAGAGGAAAGGAAATAAGACAGCCTTAGCAGACAGGTCACACTGTGTTATTATTGCTTGTAACTACTTCCTGCTGGCACAGACTACCTGAAGACATGGGTAACTTGAGTCCAATTAGGAAACTCATGCAAAAGAAATCAGAGTTTTAGCAACCATAATGAAACTTCCAACAATTATACTGCATTTCCTTCATGATGCAATTCTGTTAATACAAAAAAAACAAACAAAATCTCCAAAAGACAAGTTTTCTGGGTTTTAAATAAATTCATTATTTAGTTCATTTTCAACAGAACATTTAAAATGTATTAATTTATACTCAGATTGTATCCTTATCAGTAATAAGTGTTTTAGGCACAAACTCTACTTCTCTTTTTTTGTCTCCTCAATAATTTTAGAAATTAGTCATTACCAAAACTGACTGCTTCACAGTTCTTAGCATAATAAATGTTACTGCTGTAATTCTCAAAAGCAGGTATCATGCTGACTTGAATTCTAATTAGCCTCTAAGCAAAAAATAACAGTGCATGGCTAATGCATTCTGTGTCAAGACACATTAATCAATATTTTGGTGTACTTTTAGCACCCAGGCAAACCAGCACATAGTTTTCAAACTCCATTGTACTATTTTCGGGGACAATGAAAATCAGATCTGTTCAGAACCAATAAAAAAAAATCACAGAAAACAAGACTCGATCTAGAGAGAGTTTTTAGGTTAAGAAAATGATGTAATTTACTTCTTTAATTGATAATGACTTATAAAAATAAAACTAATAATAATAAATAAAAAGCTAGATATTTTTTCTATAAGCAAGAACTAATCAGTTAGGAGTTTCTGGTCACCATTTTCCTTATGGATGGAATGTTCTGGAAGTCTATCTAGAAACATCTGGAAAGCCATCTCTGTGAAAATGAAACTGCCTCTCTCTTTATCTCTCTCTCCCTTCCTCCCTTTTTTCCTTTCATTGAACTAGCGACCCTGCTAAGTATGTGCCCGTTCTTCTCGCCTTTATGAGCGCTATCACAGTGACCATTTAGAAAGTAGAGACTGTCTGAAGTATTCCCTTGCTGTGCTTAGAAAGTCAGTTAAGATTTTATTATAGAATCCCAATACCTCATGAACTCTTCAGCAGTCGTTCAGAAAAGCCATGTTCTAAGCTTTTGCCAGCTCTGCTTCATGTTTTCATAGTATAGAAGGGAGCCGTTGTTTCATGGCTGGCGGATAGGACTGGAGGGGCTAATGCAGCTCCTTAGTCTGTTCGCTCTTTAACTTTTATCCAGAAGACTTCACATTTATGTTGCTGTTACACTGAGATATTTGAGTTGTTTTTTTGGGGGTGGGGATGGATAGGTATTGGCAGATGAGTTGAAGAAAACTGACTTCAGCCAAAAATATATCTTGTTCAAAATTAAACTGGAGACATTTTGCTCATTGTTAGGTAGCTTGTGTGTTTTATGAAATAAAACTGAATTTTTTCAAATAAGATCAAAAAAGATGTAAGAAGGATGATATTGGTATATAAAGATTTTCCCCCCTAAAATCTCTTTAATGCCTGGCTTAGACTATAGCTGGATTCTCATCTACACGTCTATATTCAGTCTTCTCAACTTGTTGTTTGGGTGAAGTATTTAACACATCTCAGATAGGTAACTGTACAACGAAAGGTTATTTTAACAGCTTATTCAGATAGAGTTGCTAGTTTTCTATGCTATAACCTCCAAGCTCCATGAGTGGTTATGTCTTAGACTCTACACAAAATCTGAAGCCACATCACAAGCTGTCCACACTCCGATGCTAAAAGGCAACAGCAAACAAAATGTCTTTGCCTATTGTGAAACCATCTGACCTTTCAAGCCCTCTTCAGACCATCTGAGAGAGCCAGGGTTTCTCCCAGAAAAACTTTTGGAACCAAAACTTTCGGAACCAGTGTAAGCTCAGGAGATAAGTAAGCTTGAGAAGGTGGAAGCATGCACCTTTAATCCCAGCTCCTGGGAGACAGAGGCAGGTGGATCTCTAAGTTTGAGCACAGCCTGGTTGACAAAGTAAGTTCTGGGACAGCCAGGGCTACACAGTGAAACCCTGTCTCGAAAGACTAAAAGGAGAAAGGGGGAGGGAGGGAGGTAGAGAGAAGAGACCAATAAGTGTTCCCCACCCCACCACACCACAAGATAAGGAAGATGGAGCAATTGCCCTAAAGTGACTGAGCACTCTCAGAGGAAGTAGACACAAACCTGAGACCCTATAGCTAGCTCTGCAGGGTTTGCCTTGAGCGCATTGGAACACAAGGTGTGTCGAGATGTACGTATATGTCACTGATACTCTCTCGGAGTGGTGGTCATGAGCGACTAATCGTACTAAAGTCTTTTGAAGCCTATAAGCACAACGGTGCTAAAAAATCAAGTCTGTAGCTTAATTTAACTCTTGAAATTAAATAATTTTGCCCTGAATCATCTATTAAAGGAAATTTAATGTAGCTTTAGAAGGAAGATTAAAAATGCCTATGTCTAACTGCTGAGATAACAAAGACTTGTTTGTGGAAATTGCAACTGCATGCTTGACTTTTCCATAAACTAAACACTAACTCAAATATGGACTGTATTTCTGTGTCTTCTGCCCTTTCTGCTTTGTATTACTATGCTTTAATGACGCTTTCACTTGACTGGCTAAAGAGATCATTTTATTTTTTGCTTGAAAATGTATAAAGAGTTCAAGCTGACAAGCAAATATTCAACCTCTACATGACAATTTTGGGACATCGGTCGTGATCGATGACTTTAGCGTTCATTCACATTCTTGAAAGTGGAGAGAAGACACCTCTTCATGTTAAATATTACCCTAGTAGATTAAATGTTTCAGTTATAAATAAATATAGTGGTTTTGTTTATAAAATAACACATCAAATTATTTTGCTAAAGGTAGAATTATAAATGATTTCTCTGAATTGAGTTCAGATGTTTATTTTGAAATATTGAGGTATGACACCTTTGCCAGGTTTTCCCTTCCAGGAGGAGGTAGACTGTGGTGCCCAGGAGAACAGGGACTATAGGAAATAACCTTCCCTCAACCTCACTTCTCTACCCTTGGGATGCCCAAGTCAGACTCAATCTGAGTGGTGTGTCACCTGAAATGTTTCCCAGTGCTGACTTCCTTCTATTCTCAATTCCCAGCAGCTAACTTTTATGTAACATGTTTGAAGCATAGATGCAGACATTTTAACATGCCTGCAGAACACTCTACGTTTTCCTGCCTAGATCCAAGCACCATGAAACAGGTTCATGACAGCTGATTTGGAGGGAAATCAATTGAACTGGTAATTCTTCCAGAAATAGTCCAAGCATAAATAAAACAGGAAGTATTAGAACAGAACCATTGTGAGGTTTGCTTTAAATTTTTGTTATGTATTTTACATTTCAAATGGTTAGGCCTATATGTCTTGACTAGTTAAAAAAATAAAACTTGGTGGATAAATAAGACGATGTAAACACTGGTTCAGGTAGTTTCTTTTCAATCCCTAGGCTTCCACCTTTGTGGTACAGATGCCAACTGAGTTTGGGCCGTAGCTCAGTCCTGTTCTGATGCCGTCCTTCTTAGTCTCAGATGTCACAGGTCTTCAGGACCAACCTTGCAAGACTAACTTCATTTCAGTGGCCTGTAGCAAATTCTCAGGGGACTGGGATTATCTCTACTTTTTCTGAAATGGCTATGGATTTAGGACTTTTGGGGACAACCTGTTTTAAGAATTGGCTAGAATGAGTAACATTTCAGGATGACAAAGTGCCATGCTTGCCCTTGTCATTTATTCTAAAGGCTGAAGAAAAGGGCTCACTGAATAGGGCAATGTCTGGAAGACCGCCGGCCACAAAAGCCTCTGTCCTTGTGGATCCGAACGCTCCACCCTCCTGGCATGTAACTGTGTCTGCTGACTTGGAAAGTCTACTCGGTTCTGTCATTTAGGGTTTCTATGGGGATTCCATGGCATGATTGATGAAATCACTACCTTCTAAGTGATTGACTTCAACCTCCAGCCATTCTCCCTTTCCCATAGGTGATGAAATAAAATGGAAAATTCCATACTTCTAACCATCAGATTGGTTACTCACACCTTGGCAATATCTAGGGGACTCAGTGTCTCCTGTTTGTAGCAATTCATGTGTAGTTGGAAGGGACAAGTTACAAGCAACAAAGGAGGTCCCTTAGCATTCCTGTAACCCAGAGGAGTCTAAGCCTGACAGATCTATGCCGAGACCAGGGTGCTTTTTATTATGCCACAGATGAATTTCCTCCAGGTAGTAGAGACAAGGTTTGAGGGGTATGGCAAGAAGAGGGACTTTTCCTTTCATGTTGAATACTACTAATTCTCTCGCCTGACCATATTCATTTTTATCAGCTATGTATTATTGCCTACCACCTTACCCTAGTAGCTGCTGAAAACTATTGGCTTATGTCTCTGAAAAGCAGGAATTCAAGCAGAGCAGAGCAGGTGGCTCTGCCTCTAAAGCCCTGAAGAGACTGCCATGAAGCAGGAATTGAGGGCTGTGTCCTCTTTAGAAGAATCTAAGGGGATGGAAAATCCACTCCAAAGCTCCCTTGCTGAATTCTTGTCAGACCTCAGTCATCACACTGTGGTAGCTCCACAGGGCTACCCCACAGCAGGGCAAACCCCTCAAAATCAGTAGTCCAAGTGAGAAGATACAGGAAAGATCCACCCCAGATAGAAGCCACTCTTTACAGATTAGGCTCAGATGTAATGTCCTATCATTCCCAGAATATCTTATTCACCTGGTTTACACAGGGAATCCACTCTTGACTCAAGTGGAAGAGAATTCACAAGGCTGTGGACACAGGAAGGGCATCTTATAGGCCCCTCCACATCCACCCAAACACAATTGGCCTTTGTGTGTTAAATGACAAGACACCAGACAGATGAGGGAAGGCCTTATTACAAAGACATTTTCAACACTTTCTAAAGCATCTCTGGAGCGCCACTCATTTCATTGATGACCATCATATAGTAAGTAGTTTGAGCTCAGCTGGAACACTTGTACGCAATCAAGGAAATAAAACCACAGTAGGAAAATTTGAGTGTGCTGTCAAATGAATAATGCCTTGTATGCCTATCTTTTTTAAGGGAGAACCAGGCTTCATTGGTCCTCAAGGAGAGCCGGGCTTACCAGGGTTACCAGGAACAAAAGTAAGTAGACCTTTATGCCCCTCCTTTTTCTCTGATATTTGTGCCATCCCTGCCAGAAAAAAAAAGGTGGGAGGACTCTTCACTGTTTGGATGGCCATATATTTTTGCCTTAGAACCAAGGTAGCCTGATACACCTATTAATGGCATGCAGTTGGAAGTTATATCCAGGAAGCTCTAGGCACATCCGACGGTGGGTGGAATATAGTCGTCATTCAAGTTTGCCCTCTGGATTCCTCAGTAAGTGTGATGCCAGTGGCTTCCTGGTGACATGGAAAGGTGGCTGAGAGAAAGAAGGGCCAGAGCTCACCAATCCCTTCTTCCCTTCCTCATCCATTTCAGGAGGCTCTTGCAAATCAGACATTAATCCCATCCCCATGGATGTCACAGAGATTTCTAAATGCTTCAGTCCAAAAAAATATCTGCCCCAAATGATGTGTGCAGAAGTATTCTGTAATGAAAACCATCTCTGAGTGTTCTGTTTAGCAACCTTAAAGTGGACCTGAAAGCCAAAGCTGTATGTTGCCATGCAAAAAGAATATAGGGCTACAGAGAGAGAGGCAAGTCCAGAGTTCACCCTTTAACTGCCTAGTAAGACATAAACGGTGATGGAGTTGTGCTCAGGACAGACTCATGATTCAAAGGTACAAGGTGGCATCAACTTATACTCATTTATTTTTAAACCACAGCAGACTTGGCCTCAGTGAGTTCTGGGTTCAGCAGAAATAGGCCAGGGGTGACTGCCAATAGTTAGAGAAATATGTCACGGTCTATTCAGATGGACTAGGCCTCATTTCTGCTCTGGTCAAGTGAAAATAACTCTAATCCTAGCAGTGGAAACTATCCATTGCCTAAGGGGACTGGAACTCGTAGGATTATGCAAAATTGTTTTCCAAAGAAATCCCATTTTCACACAATAAGCTATCAAGCCCATTAAGAAATTCTGTTTTAGCCTGAACAAATTCACACAAGATAGACCTTTCTGAAAGGGAAAGACAGAGACAGAGAGGAAAGGAATTGTCTGTTGCCATGAGAACTGTTATATTGATTGGGCTTGAAGCAAAGCCAGGAGAGAGGAGAAGGTGGTCAGGGAAAGGAGTATATCCACCACACAGGGAGGGTGAGTCCCAGCAGGGGGAGCTATTGGGAACTTCATCTGTAGAATATTTTTGCTAGACAGGGGAAGAAAAAGAAATAAAGCTGGTAGAGATATTTTATCCCTAAATACTTTTTCTGGTTTTGGGGTTTTTTTTTTTTTGAGACAGGGTTTCTCTGTAGCTTTAGGGCCTGTCCGGGAACTAGCTCTTGTAGACCAGGCTGGCCTCAAACTCACAAAGATCCTCCTGCCTCTGCCTTCTGAGTGCTGGGATTAAAGGCCTGCACCACCACCGCCTGGCCCTAAATACCTTTTTTAATAGCAAACGGTTAAAGTATTCCATGGTTTCAAAGAGAGAGACTCAGACATGGGGCCACAAAGTTGGGAGTAATGGCTGTTATGAAGGCTTCAGCATGACTGTAGAGAACAAATACTTTATTCTGGACCTCTAGGAGAAGGAGGAGATGCGATGCCCCTGTCACCTTTCTACAAGCAAGCGTATGCACAGAAAGTCAGTTTTAGCAATATTCTAAACTTGTTAGCTGGATTGCCTATTTCAACAAGAGTTGCGTCCTAAGGAAAAATTTCCAATTTGAAGATCTATCTTGACCCAAAAATGGTCTTTTACCATTTTTTGTAGATGGTCTGAATTTGTACCCCTAACAAGAGATCTGAAAAAAAGGTGTGTCTACCTCACAGGGCAGTGAAGACATGTCCTAAGGAAGGAGACTAATGGCATCTAAGAATCTGTAGTAGGAGCGGTGTGTTCCAAGGACCTGTCCTAGTGTCTTTTCAGAGCCACATCTGCCTAGAAAAATTGAATTTCAGTCAAGAGTACAAAAAAAAAAGATGTCAGAGTATAAAGTATGTAACTTCCCCACTGTGCTATGTATTTTGCTGGAATTTCTTAAAATTTGCTACAGAATGTGAATAGATGTCCATTCAGTAATAAAAAATGAGGAGGGGCAGTAAGAGCAGGAGGAAACCATACTGGTAACCTTTTAAAGTCTTTACATTTATCTGCGTAGCCACCTAACAGACATTTGCCAAACTCTTTCCATATTTATAAAATGGGATTAGAAGGCAGAATTACATATTTATATCAGGGTGTTCTAGAGACTCAGAACCTACATCAATGAGTGAACGGGTGGGTGGGTCAGTGGTTAGGTAAAATATATACATATTTACCTACCATATATACCTACCTAGCCATATATATATTTATATATATGTGGCATCCATATATATGCCACATGTATATGTCATATATAAGCCATATGACGTGGGGGGTGCCTAAGGAAGGGGTTTATTAGGAAAATTGGCTCATGTGAATGCGGAGGCAAAGATGTGCCACAGAAGCCAGTTATATACAAGTTAAAAGCATCCTAGTAGCATGGCTTTGTCCAGGTCTGAAGGCTTCAGAATCATGGAAGCTGGTACTGACACTCCTTGGCAGAAGGTAAAGGTCTGAGATGCAGCACCTGGTGCTGGTCTTGCCCTCGAGACAGAAGACTGACTGTGGTGTTCTGAGCAGCAAAAGGTGCTCCAGAGGGACAGAGACAGCTTACCTGTCCTCTGCCTTTTGTCCTATCCCTCCCAAAACCATGTGGGCAACAATCACATATTTGAAGGGTAAACCTTCCCCTCTCTGTCCGTCGACTCAGTCATTGACCATTATGCGATCTCCTCTGAACACACTCTGATAAAAATAACAGTAAGAATGCTTCCACAGTCCCATAGGTGCTCCTTAACCCAGCCACGATGACACCAAAATTAATAAGCTTAGAGTGTTTTGTGTATGGAATGGGGTCATTCATGTTCAGAGATGAACACAGTGCCAGCATGCTGTGAACGAGCAGCGGCTCTCTGTTTACCTCGGTTTTATTGAACTCCGGTATTCCTCTCTGGGGAACAGGCATGGGGAGGCCACTATTGACCTGTTTTGCAATTTGTGACAGGGTGAACGTGGAGAGGCAGGGCCTCCTGGAAGAGGTGAACGAGGAGATCCAGGAGCCCCAGGACCAAAGGTCAGTTATTCTTATGTTGTAGGAGAGCTGTCTTTAGTTTGGGGGTGCATGCCTCTTGCTGTAGAATATGCAACTAACTCTTCAACAGATGCTAAAACGACCCAGATCACAAGCACCTCATTGAAATGCACACCGATGGCTAGTGATTTTGCAGTTCAACTCTTCTTGTTTACTCTGTGCAGCTCATAGAAGAAATTTAATAGCATATCTGAACTTAAAGGGAGAGTTGCTGTCATATAACACACCATCGCTCAATGTGTGTTACAGCCGGCTGAGAAAAACCCTCACTGCCCAGTGCTGTGTTCGTTTCCATGGTAACTTGATGGAGTGTGACACCTTGGAAATATTAGTGCCAAGGATTTATTTGCCTATGCAAGCTCCATTTACCTAAACATTGTGCAAACTAACATGTTCATACTCTAATAACCAGCCCCTCTCAGAGACAGGGGTGATGTAATCTCTGATGAGAAAGACCTCTCAGCACAGAAGCACTGTTGAGACTCGAGTCACTTACAGAGCTCTCCCCAGCCACTGATGAAAAAGAGTCTTCGGAGTCATAATGGGTAGAGGTTGACAGAGACCAGGGAGTGAGCTCCTGCTATAGCAATGCGTATTCTCTGTGTTAAAATAGCCAGTGTTATACGGCACTGTGCCGGGCAGTTAAGATAAAGTGTGTCCGTGATCTTCTTTGTTCTGAGCCACTGTTCTTATCTTCCCTGTCATTCTCTTTCTCATCTTCATACTCTCTTACAATAGGGGAAACAAGGTGAATCAGGAGCTAGAGGCCCAAAGGGGTCAAAGGTCAGTAACCAATAACCATTTTGATGTGACTTCGGGCCTTCAAGATACATGTCTTTTGCCTCTTCCTCTAAGAGTTCTGTCGTAGATGAAACCTTTCCTTCAGGGCTTACATTTGGTTTGTCCCTGTGATTATAAATAACTCAAGGCACTTGGCTTATTTTTCCTTGTTGTCTGCTCTTATCACTTAAGACTGTCCCTTTTTAACATTGTGTGTGTGTGTGTGTGTGTGTGTGCCACAACACACACTATGGAGGTCAGAGGGTAGTTTGTGGGAGTTGGATCTCTCTGTCTACCATTTGGGTTCCGAGATGTAACTCAAGTATTCAGGCGTGATGGCCTCTGCCTGCTGAGCCATTCGCCAGTCACCCTCAGACTATTCTGTAAGAGGCAGTGTGTTTCCTGTTTCTTGAGATTAGCTCCTTTGGGGAAAGAGACAGTTTATGAATTGTTTGCTTTTAGTTTTCATTTCCTGTTTTTGTTGACGAATGCTCCTGTTATACTTTGGTTCGTCACGTGACTCCATTCAGAGAGTTAGAACACCACCCTAGGACTAGAACATGGCTCAGTGAGTGAAACTTCTTACCATACAACGTGAAGCTCTAAGTTTGAGTGCCCAAAACCCACAAAATAACTCAAGCATCCCTGCACTCCTGCAAGAAGATAGGAGGAAAGACAAGGGATCCCCCAGAAGCTAGCCTGACTTACACAGTAGAAAACACAAAGAGACCCCATTTCACATGAAAGACAGGCACCGACACCTGAGGGTGTACTGTTATCCCTGCACACTCACTGGGACACAATGCAGGCACATGTACACACATTAAATAATAACCAAAATAAAATGTCACCACCAATAACAGTTGTCCCTTCGTCATGATGCTTATACTATCTGAAATAGCATATAGACTGTCACTGAAAATGCCATTAGCTGATAGCATGGAAGAGTACAAAATGGGACTAGAGATTAGAGGGTGTTAATACCCTATCCATGGAGAAGTTAATTATTATGGCCCATGCCACTAGTATAACCTGCATGGGAGAAATCACAGTCTCCCTTTCTCCTTATCCTCACTGGTCCTTATCTGTTTTATGTAACTATGTAGAGTGACAGATGTTGTGAGTTCTGTATCAAAAGGGGGCTCTAGTTTCAGGCTGGTTTAAAGAACCTTTAGATAGACACAGATTTAAGTACTTTTTCTCTTGTCATTTTCAACCTCTGATCATTTGGAGAGTGTATAATCTATTCTTGGTGTCTCTGTGGGTGGGGTTATGACACCGTAAATAAAACTCCCAGAGTTGATTTCCTATTGCTTTGAAATAGAAATGGGGAGGAGCAGAAAAGAGAGGACAGAGAGGAGAAGGAGAAAAGGAAAGATAAGATAAAGGAAGCTGGCCAGCCTGGTCTAGCTGCTGCTGTCAACTCCCACAGAGTGTTAAAGTAGCTACCAGTAGCTATTGTCATCAGAGGGAGGTCAAGCCCCTAACTTTACAATCCCATTCTCCCTAAAATGATCTCTCCATCCTTTCCTGTCCCAATTATCTCTGTTTTCTTCCGTGAGGACAGATGCCACAGTGGTTTGGTCCTTTTCCTTTTATTCACACCCCTTCTAAGGAAAGCAACCCTGCTCAGTCTGAAGATAAATGTTACTTTGGGTACCCTAGAAATCACTCACTTTACTTTTGCAAAGCCTAGCCAGAGAGTACATAGCCTGCCTGACTGTTCCACCATACCCTGCATTCTGAGGATGACATTTAACTACCCATCAGCGGCATCTTTAGGAGGCATTTAGAGTGGTGGTGGTGATGTTTGCTTCATATGTCTGCAGTTCGTGTCTAAAGCACGGCTGTGTGGTTATACAAATAGCTCGTTAGGTGTGATGGATTCCTACAGCATTGGCCCTGTTGCTAATTCATTATTTCCTTTTTTCATGGGCAAAGGGTGATCATGGAGACAAAGGAGACTCTGGAGCTCTGGGACCACGGGTAAGTGTTCCTCTTGTCTAAACTCAGATTTGAGGTCCTGTTGGTGCAGCTGCGAGAGCCATCTGAATAGATGGTGTACAACCAAAGCCATTAGTGGTAGACTGGGATTATTCCCGCTGCTAGCCTTCCCCTTGGTCCTTATTTTTTCATTCAGGCACAGGTTGTGTAGAGATTCTCATCAAACCTTTATTCTAAGGGGGAGATTATGAAGCCCACAGCTACCCATCTAATAAGACTTCCATTTTTTAATTAAGGCACTAGTTTGTGCATTTATACTCTTCAGAAAAGTCAGAGGATTAGGGACACAGGTCATGGAAATTGTGCAGCAGATATAATGGGTAGAATAAGAGTCTACACTATGCAGAGATGTGAGTGTGCTTGTAATCTGGCTTGGAGGAGGTATATTTGTAGGTGTATAATATTCTGGTCTTCCATTTCCTCTAGTTTTAGGTAAGTTGAGGCATATGGGATAAGATTCTTATGGGGGAAGCCAAGAATTTCCCACAGAACATTGTTCATCATTGCTCTGTCTTCTAAGGGGATGAGGAAGCAACCTACGATATGTAGATGAATAGAGAGAGGTTAGGGGACAGGTGGTGGTGGCGCACGCCTTTAATCCCAGCATTCAGGAGGCAGAGGCAGGAGGATCT
>LOEQ01002264.1:210336-221324 GCA_001685075.1 Bramus lutescens | reverse complement strand
AAGGAAGGAAGGAAGGAAGGAAGGAAGGAAGGAAGGAAGGAAGGAAGGAAGGAAGGAAATCAAAGCTTTTGAAGTAGATGGCTAAGGGTGGAAGGTGACATCAGATCAGTCACAAGAAGTTGTGGGCAGAACAGAGGGCAACAAATTCAACTGTCTTGTCAAATCCAAAGCTTTTTCTGTAGTATGGTGACTTGGAGAGTGTACCGATAGTTCAGAACTCAGATTGACAATTGTTATCATCATGAAACTGATGAAATATTGCCCCACTGAAAGTCAATATCTAGGCATATTTGATGACGATAGAAATGATGGGGCTGTGTGGTGTGCTTGTTTTTAAAGCTTGAAATTTTCACATGTATATTTGCTATGTTTTTCAACTGTGTCTTGTCTTGATTCAGGGCCCCCCTGGACCTCCTGGACCCCAAGGACTACAAGGGCCAAAGGTTATCCTTCCTTACTTGTCTCTCTTTATCACATACAGTGCAGAGATGCCATTTTTATTTTATTTATTTTACGCCATTTTATTTAAGAATGTATGTCTTTATAAAATATGTCTTCCAAATTCCTAGAGAAGCAAGGTCAGAAACCCTGTTTGAGAGGAAAAAGAAACAGTACTGGAGTCTCCAGTAAAGGAAGAAGGAGAGCTCCAAAGGAAGGAGAGGGAAAATGAGGGGAGAGGAGAGAGAAATGGAATGGCACAGATTTAGGAAAGGACACTGAGAAAGTACAGAGTATTAAACAAGGAAGGCCAAGTTTCACAGAAATTATAAAGGTAAAAGCACTCCACATCTCTCAGAGGAAAGGATAAATACTCAAACAAGTGAGGATTGATGCGCGTTTGTTTACTCTTGCCACTAAGAAAGACCTTTTTGTCCAATTCTTTTGTAAGAGGAGGACAAGGAGAATCCTCCCATGACGCGTTCATGAGTGACTGGCAGGTTTAGGAGTCATTCTTGAGATGTTTTACATGCCTTCTCTTTTTTACATGCATTCAGACTTTCTACCACGTTTTGTCGAATGAAGCGCACTGACCACAAACAGCAAAGTCCAAAACGTCCTTGATTATACATCAGCTTTGTTGGTGGTTTTAGCTTTACCCCTCCAAACTAAAGCTCTGCCATTCAACCATGTTTGATCAATTAACACATGTCCAGAGATTCTGGCTTTGCAGAGCTGAGCTATGCGTGTTGAAATACAACTTTCGTCATTGAATTCTTGTAGGAGATTCAAGTGGTTTCGAAATTCATTTTTTATTTATGCTTCTTAGGCTGGTTTGTTTGTTGGGCCTGTCATACACACACATACATTCATGCACATGTCAGCTTTTGTGCTTTGTCTGGATGCTTAAAAATAAATGTCCAGTGTTAGAGAAGTTTATTTCTCTATTGAAAAACTATAAAGTAAACTATTTCTGAGGTTCTTGTCCTTGTGAGATGTATTCGGGGCATAGATCCTAATTACCAAAATATTTTTTGTATAACAGAATCATGTTCCACATATAACATTAACGTATGATACAGAAATTTTTAACTAGTTCTCTACATAGTCTTGTCCCTGAAAGCATAGCACCAAATAGGCCACAGTCATTTAAGGCTCTCTCTGATGAGCCTTCTGCCTGGATCCCTTTCCTTAACAGCCTATTGATCTGGGCTAGATGTAGAAGGAGTCTTGGCCACTCTCTGGTCCTTCGTGTAGCATCAAACCCGATGAAATTTCTTGCTTCATCTCCTCTCATAACTAAATCTCAAGAAACAGAATTTTCCCCTAAGCTAAATACATACTTCATTTCCCACAAGGCTGCTAAGATATCTCTGCAGCACCGAGGCCTAACAAAGGCAGCCATGTTTTGATTTAAAGAAATGAAAAGGGCTACCCAGCTAAAAAAGATGTCTCACTAAACCTTCCATCTCCCCGCTTATGATCACTTGTTAATTCAGTTGCCCAGGAGGTAATTATGAGCCTTCACTCTCTGATATGGTTTTGAATCTGCAATATGAACCTGTAAGATACCAGTAAGAACATAGAACCCAGAGTGTGAGACAGGCTCCTAAAGGCATGGTCGCTAATAGAATAAGAGCTCTGATTAAGAGTGTGTGGGATGAGGGCTAGGGTGTGATGGCTCAGTGGTTAAGAGCATCGACTGCTCTATCCAGAGAACCCAGATTCCATTCCCAGCACCCATATGGTGGCTCACAACCATCTATTACTCTAGTCTCAGGGTGTCTGACACTGTCTCCTGACCTCTGAGAGTACCAGGGGCACACGCAGCACAAAGACATACATGCAGGCAAAAATACACATAAAAATAAATCTTTTTGTAAAAAGAGTCCGCGGGGCGGAAATGCACAGGAATGCCCTCTAAGTCTGGAAGTCCAAGATGGGTTTGAGGGGAAACTGAAGAAAGACAGGGAGATGGTAACCATCTGGAAATCGGTACATGTGGTAACAGAGAGGCAACCACTTCCTGCCTGCTACCTGCTACTTCCCCATCTTGTCCACCATTCTGTCATCTTCAGCCCGCCCATCCCCGTGTCTTAGCACTAAGATTGTGTGACATGACAGGCCTTTATACTTCCCATGACCCCTTCTTGAGGAAGTCTGGATGACTGAGGTGGGTGTGTCTGTCACTGTGAGACAGCACAGCATATCCTGAGGCGAGCATAGGACTTATCCCCAGTTCCGGGCTGGCAGTAGTCTAGTCACCTGGAATTTCTCCTTCCAGGGTCATTTTTCACACATGAAAAAACTCTTACAAACCACACTTGAGTGATGGAAGACCTATGAATCTGGTTGTTCTTTTAGCCTCCCTGGTCCACATGTGTAAAGGTAACAGTTCAGCAAAGCTATAGTGATTGGACTAGAGTGTTGACAGATATCCAGACTCAGAATGAAGCTGGGGCTCAGCCGGGTGCATCCAACCTCAGCAGACTTGTTTGTGGCAAAATAAACTTTGCTACTGACACAAAGAACCGGAAATCTGAAAAAAAGGAAAGGCCTTTTTTCATTTCATTGCTTTGAAACCACAAGATCCTGCCTTCCTTAAACACTGCAAAAGCTCAGGTTTCATGCTGTGGCCTACAGCTCTTAAAGTCGCCCCCCCCCCAGGAAAGGGAACTCTAGCGGATGGAACGTTGTGGTTTTACACTATTACCAAAAAACCCTTCCTAGAAAACACAGCCTCAGGGCAGCACCTGGGAAAACCCTTCTGTGAGGGACTTGCTCACACCCAGAACTGTCTTCAAACTTAGCACAGGGTAAATTGGGGCTTGTAATCCATCCACATGGATAGTTAAGTGGTATAAAAAATGCCTTCCCTTTCAAAGGGTTTTTGCTCTGTTATCCTTCAAATCTGAAAAACAAAAATGACTAAACATGTATTGTTTAAATAATCTCTAGCATGTTGTTTAGATTTGCTTTAAATCAAACATCTTCCATTTAAAAAATAAATCTCCGTATTCTGAGTTTGTCAAACATTCTAATAAATCATACTATTAAAAATTCATTTATTTCATTTCTAGCAGAGTATAGGAAATGGAAAGGGTCTGAAGGTCACTTCATGGGGATTAAGATATCTGATTTATTAGACCCTCCAGCTGGGCTTTTCTGGGCCGGGTACACTCACAGCCATTACAGACATTTAACATTATGCCAATTAAAATATTGCTATAAATTTACCAGACTTTTCCTTTTAGTCTTTCTTGGTTTGACTGTTACATTTTGATGGTTACTGAAAATTAGAGAATCCATACTGATTCCTCCCTTATGGGAAAAAATAATAACATAGTCATAGAAGTGTTGCTGTAGGATGTGGGCAGCCATTGAATTGTATATAACCAATGGGACACTGGAAGAAAGGTGAAGACAGTCGCTACTTGCTACCAAGAGTATTATTACACACAGTTCTCAAAGATCATCCCTTCACTTAGCATAGATATATGTACTGTACCAGCATGTTCTTGGGTTAAAATGCATTTGCTAAAAGTCAAACTGTACTTTTACCAACGAGCATAACTTCTGTAGCAATGATAAGTGCAGGCAAGTTCTTGCTTTTTATTTTGACAGGGTGAGCAAGGATCTCCAGGAATTCCCGGGGTTGATGGAGAACAGGTAATTTTCCAAGATCTATATGGTTATATAAAGCACCATTATTGATCACTACTTTTACTATAGGTTTAAAGCCAAAAGTCATGTCTTTTGATAGATGATGCTCGCCCTCTCTTTTTTCCGTCATTTGTTCCACTTGAAAGCCAAAAGTACAACGGGTTCTAAATTAGATAAAAATGTTGTTGGTAGAAATGTAAAGCTATGTGTTACTCTTGCTTTGTGCTTGATACTACTGACCTGTCAATCTGCCTCTAAAGAGTCTAGTAACTAGACTCTGAAATCACCACATTAGTACAAACAGCTTCAGGTTTGACTATGAATTTTTTTCAGTTGAATATAAGCAATTCAATATCAAAATCAATGGCCATAGTTTTCACAAATAATAGCATTGCTTATCTACAATCATTTGATAATGCCTCGCTTTTCTGTTTAGTGATTTCCCCTG
Organism: Bramus lutescens; assembly: GCA_001685075.1. NCBI lineage: Eukaryota > Metazoa > Chordata > Mammalia > Rodentia > Cricetidae > Bramus > Bramus lutescens. The sequence goes on along the minus strand of LOEQ01002264.1, from coordinate 216,775 downwards.
ACTTTCTAGAGCTTTTGAAAAATCAGACAAAAAGTGAAGTACTGTAGCTTTGTCCACTGTAGCAATATCTTTCAGAGTGTCCTCAACACAGAGGCTGATAAAGTTTCTGTAAAATGCAATATAAATACTTTAGGCTTTGTGGGTGCATATTATCTCTTTCATGAGTCTTTTTCCTTAAACATGTCTTACTTTTTAAATTCAACATAAATAAAATCAGTCCCTAGGCTGCACTTGGCACGTCGGCTGCGGCTTGGCATCCTTGCCTTGTAAGGGTTTTGCTAAGAGAATGCAGACAGCATTAGGAATCAAACCACAAGGATTAGTTTCAAAATCTTTGAGGTTATATGGACTTGCATTGTTTTCTCAAAAAAAGAATGGCTCAAGGGATAGAAAGATGGTTTGTTGGCTGAAAGCATTCATTGCTCTTGCAGAGGACCTGGGTTTAGTTCCCCACATCCACACCAGGCAGATCACAACCACCTATCACTCTAATTCCAGGGTATCAGGTGCCCCCCTCTGGCCTCCACAGGCACCAACACACACGTGATGCCCATCGTCATATTCAGGCCCACACAGAGAATGGGAAAAAAATGCAGTTGAATATGTTTAAGAAATACCTTGAATTAATGGTTAAGAAATCAAAGGAATTCTTGATATACGAAGCCAACCATAAACAAAAGCCAACAAAAAATACTTAACTTTAGGAGAAGAGTTATTTTTAATAACAGAGCTGGATATTGAGGTCATATAATGTCACATTAAACAAATATATTACAGGAAGGGTAATTTAGTCAATTTGCCATGGCAATCAGAGGTCACATTAACGATAACCTTTCCCCATTGTTAGTAATTAAAGATAACAAATTAGATTTGTATAATGACAAACTGAATGTGCTTAAATATACACTATATACAGTAGCTGGGTTTTTTTTTCTATTGTCTTTGCAAGATCCTGTTCTCCCACTAAGCCTCTTGGATTAGCCTTGTTGCTTTTCCCTGACACAAGATCCCTAAAGACAACTGACCTTGCTGATTGACCAGCCGGATATATTTATCTTGCTGGTACGGCCCCACTCCCCTACTATGTGATTCTGAACTCAGTATAAAGCTGGTTAACTAATATGTGTTCTTGTTCCTAAGATGAACAGGCCTGTGCAGCTTGTGAATCCCCGACCATGGTAACCACGACCATCTGGTCAGATTGCCACAGGGTTGCCAGGATGAAAATGCTGAAAAATATTAATTAATTTCAGTGTTAGTGTTCCATAACTCATATTTGTTAGCATTCAAAACCCACACATCTATCCCCTCATTCAAGAACAGTAACCGCATTTGGCTCACCATGTAGAGATGTCATGAGAACCGCAAGGGAACACTGAGCAAGCTGAGTGTGTTAAAGCATTGGTTGGTTGCACGCAGGTGCTGGAAACTGATGGCAGCGAGAACTTATACTCACAGTAAAGAGATGGGAAGGGCTGTGTGGAAATGGGCCTTTACCTGGATCTTTGTTCTTATAACAACACTAAGTCCTGGTTCACATGTTTTCTGTACTACTAAGAATTACCGTCATGACATTGTCTTCTGGACTAGTAGGATACAATTAGTTGTGGAGCAAATTTATAAAACCAGGAGAAATCATGCCAAACCCCAAGTTCATGTTTTTCATATTTAAGCAGTCTCTAGAATGTGATCCTGTTATATAGGGAAGTATTGATCCAGTGTAGGGGGCTATAAGAATACCGGAAAACAAAAGGCATCAGCTTTGCACCCACTGCTTGGCAGATTTATCTGGAATCCCATTGACCCCAGGATCTGCCTATCAGGTTGTCACTATGCTTCTCACCTGCGACTCTATCATTTGTAGGGTCTCAAAGGCGCCAAGGGAGATGTGGGGGACCCAGGGATGCCAGGTGAAAAAGGAGGAATTGGACTTCCTGGATTGCCGGTATGTTCACACTCTATGCGCTCTGGTTAAAATAAGTGACTAGGAAAGAATTATATATTCAACTGCACTCCCAGCCAGGAGTTTCCAAACTGGTTTCATTTTTGAAATAACAAAGTATTGTTGCTTAGTTTTTCCAAGTGGGACACTAAAATTTTAAAGTATAACCACATTAATTAAAAGTAAGTGGTTTCTTTCCTGAATCATTTTCTTTAGAAGATAATAAAGCAAATAGAATTGGTCATTTGAGTTTAATATGTGTAGTCAAGTAATTATCATAAAGTAAACAATAAAGAAATAAAAAAACAAAAATCTCAAAACTTTAGAACCATTAAAGAATAGATTAGTTTGTGTGTCTATACTTTGGGGTAGTGCTTATTCCCCCTGACTTACTGTTTCTCTGAAACTTTAGGAAAATATAGAAATTTTAAGAAAAAAAGTAGAGAGGTTTCCCTACCCTCTCCCCTCCCTCACCCTATGCCCAATACTGAGGATTGAACCTAGGGCCCCTTACTTGCCAACCGAGCCCTCTACCCCTGAGCTATACCTCAAATCCTTTTGTTTCAACTTTCTATGTTAAAAAGTTGCAAAGGCTGCCTTGAACACACTCTGAAACACAGGCCAGCCTTGAATATTTGATCTTTCTGCCTCAGTCTCCCTAGTAACCAAGATCTCAGGCCCGTGCCACCAGGCCTGCATCTTCAACCTTTTTTTAAAGAAGAAACTATAGATAAATGTCAGTGGAACCAAAGTCTCACCTTTGCTATTTAAAGTGAGCACACCGTAAAAAAAAAATACCATTTATAATCCTATATATTTAATACTGTGAAATCAGGCTCAGCCTAGTTTCTATTTACTTTGTATTTTGCTTTATATAGCACTCATAATCCTAGGGATTTTAGTATATTTACCGCTTTGGACTAGAGTGCATGGAGATAAAACTTTTTATGTATGATCTGCAGAATATAAAAATTCAAGGCAGCCAAAATCTGGTTGTCTGTTAGACCTTGGAAATGACTGTCCTGCTAAATCTGCTTCCTGGTTATTTGTAGGGTGCCAACGGAGTAAAAGGAGAGAAAGGAGACTCTGGGTTGCCGGGGCCTCAGGGTCCTTCTGTAAGTCCATGGGGTTGACCCTTCACGTGGGATTGTTATTTGCCTAGATCCCCCTGTCCCAGACGCCTAATCAGTAATAGAAATAGTCATTCGCTTGGTGGATCAAACTATACGTGATACATGTTGGTCTGGTACAGTAAGAGACGGTGTATCTCAGAAGTTTGAGTTAGAAGCAGTTTTTCAGAGCTCTCGGGAGGAAAAAAAATCAATAGGTTTCCCATAATGCTTATAGGGAAAGCCTTGTGAAATAAGAACTTGCATTCTCTTTTTCTCCAGAGTCCCATTTGTGCTTAGTGAAATAACCGAGGGTTTAATAGCGGTCGCAGAATTATAGCATTTCTCAATAATCAGTTGCTTCCTTTTCTTTTAATATTGTTTTGATTTACTCTGGGTTTTTGTAGAACAACTGTAGTATTTGAAGTTATTTGATTCTCAGGGAGGAGTTTCTAAAGCCAGAGAATCAAGCCCAGCTCCCCTCGCAGGGTCCTTTCTCGTCTGTGACTATTGATGGCATTAGCAGAGCCCTAGAACAGGATCCATGCTGTACTGCCTTATTGATATGAAGTAACCACACCCGTCTTTCTTCTTTGGACACACAGATCATAGGCCCACCAGGCCCTCCAGGTCCCCATGGCCCACCTGGCCCCATGGTAAGTTTTCTTCTTCCTGGAATGTGGTCCTTTCTCTGGGCGCGTGCTACTGGAGAAAAGATAAACACCGCCGGCTCTTGTTTGGCACTGCTCTGGGGAATGGACAGAAGAAGTGAGGTGCTCTGACCGCTTTACGGCGCTGTCTTTCATTCTCCTAAACACATGTGTTAGAAAGAGGAAGCGCCGAGGAGAGACGGGTCTGGCAAGCTTTACTCCAATGTTGCACGAACATGGCAAATCGTCTTATCCAGTCACTGCTATAGGCTGTTAATAGCAAGTAAAGGCACTAACGAGCCAATGAAGAGGGTTTCCAAGCAGCTTTGACGCTTGAGAACCTTCCCTGGACGCTCCAATTAGAATATTTGTAAAAAAAAATCTGCGATAAAGACGGAAGCTGGCTTCCACAGATGACGCAGAGTGTTGGAGCTTTCTCCTTCCGTGTTAATGACTCTTCTGGTGATTCATGGAGCCAGGCCGTGTTTGCCGCAGTTGTCTCCCAGTGGGCAGGGGAAGCAGCATTCCTGACCCTGTAGAGCTGCCAGTGGGAAAGGCAGCTATGAAGCAAGTGTGACTCTCTAAGTGCTGGAGGACCAACAGTTGTGCTTAGGCTAGAATGTGGGCGGCAGAGCGCTTCGAGTGCTTTTGACACGGCGAGGAACAAGGCAGGCTATAACGTTACACCCGTCTCTCGGGTGTCCTCATAAACCGGAAGACATCAATAATGGAGATGAAAGCAAGTGTGGCCACTCTCCACTCCAACTGCACTCTAGAGAGCATCGTGGGTAGGATCCCAGCCACAGCGTAACCTGCTTACCCAGGTCTCACTAACTGCCTCCTTTCTTTGGTAAACAACTTCCATTAAACTTCTCTTAACACCGAAGAGTACATTAAGAATTAATCAAGAGGCAGATTGTTGCCTTTTTATATTTTTTTTTACTTTAACTTAGAGGCTAAAATTTAAAAAGCTACATCCTGTTCAAATGATAAGGTTAATTAGCTCAAAGGAATTTTAGACCATTATTAACTTGAGATAAGAATACTCAATAATAAGAACCCATTTCCTAGAAACATTTATCTGCAACTTATCAAAAGGGAGAACATTACTCGAATGTAGACAGATGTAATGAATATCTCAGGGAACACGGTCAGCTATTTTTCCCCTCTGTTTTATTTCACTGATGGATATTTAAATATGCATCTCCCCAAATAGCCTATTGGAATCTCTTTCAAAGTTCAAAGCAATCCACAATAACCTTCAGTTAATTTAAATTGATAATTAGTTTCTATATTTGTATTTTCTGCCAAACAACTTTCTTTTTATCCTGATTCATACATCCATTATGACGTCCTTTCTTTGATAAACAATATTAGAAGGGCCGTAAAGGATTCATTTCTGTAACAATAAATGCAATCCAAATCATATCGCTTCACCCTCTTTGATCTTAAGCTAGATGAATAACTTTCCAGATTCTCAGGCTTGGCTGCCATCTTCCTGTTGCCTTTAGGTTCTTCAACACCTTGGTGATAAAGACTTAAGGACAAAGATCTCTTCTTTCTTGCTACTCACACTGTAGAGAATTTTTTTTCCTGAATTTTCTTGGCCTTTATGTTCTACCTCTATTCCATAAAAATTCATGAATCATCTCAAGCATTCCACCAGGTTATAAAATGGAAATTTGAGATGTACCTGTAATGTAATGAACGACAAAACAGGGCTTCTCTTTTTGCCTAATTTTTCTTTCATGGAAACCCCAGCAGCTTTCCCCCTTCTCATAGGCATTTAACAGACAGAATTGCTCTTAATGAATTTCCTATTACAGAGCAATCCAAGAGCTGGAAGGAACATTTGGTAGGTAATAAATAACATCCCACTGACCTGCCTCTGGCTATAGCACAAACAAGAAGATTCTTGTCTTACATCTCATTTTGTACTTGATATAATTCTCATTTCCACAAGGAAGTGGTGAGTCAGTTTTTAATTAAAGCTTTGCTTTCCATTTTTAGGGACCCCATGGACTTCCTGGACCAAAGGTACCCCAGCAAATCCCTTGATTATTTGATTTCTATTTCCTTGATGGTCACGGGCAAGCATGACGGAAGCATGTCTGTCCTGTCTTATTTATTTGTCAATGAATGTTGATAGTCTTTAAGCCTTTAAGCATCCAGATGTTTAACGCTCACTATGCAACATGACTCAAAATGAGTTTAAATGCTATCACCTGGAAATAAACCATTCCTCATTTTGCTTTTGCCCTTGTCACTATGTAAGTTTTAAAAATATGTGGTGTATTAAAATCTGCCAATTACAAGCCTCTTGATGAAATTCCCGGGCTAAGCCAGGAGCTCTCTGTTTTTATGATGGCAGTAGTTCTATGTTTTCTGTCAACTCAAGGTCTTGCTTTTCACACATGACTGTTGTACCTGCCTGCCTTGGCTACCTAGCATCCCAGTGTTTTACTTCCCATGGGTCATAATCTAGAATAGGATGGGGTTCTGTCAGCTGTGATGTCACAAAATTCACGTGAGTCTGCGCTGCCTACTCGTCATCTTAAAACCACACACTAGAAATGTGCTCACATGCAAAGCCATGAATCTCAAGTTTAGAAGAGTGACCACTGAGCCTTGGCCTCTAGTGCATTGTTGACGGTGACACTGTGGCCTCAGGATTAGACCTGGTCAGCTGTGGCTACACTACAGACTCATGTCTTCAAATCTACTAAGCTATGACAGTG